>JADLZK010003106.1:0-117357 GCA_015847255.1 Hyparrhenia diplandra
ATTATAGGAAACTATGCCAATCATAATTCCCAACACACGGCTATAGTTGTTTTTATATATATATATATATATAAAGATTGATGTGCTAATTGTTCGTCGCTTCTCCTCCTCTTCTTCTTCTTCTCTTTTTTTTTTTTTTTTTTTTGCTTTATTTGAAGCATGGGACAATTTAGATACCTACTGTACCAGATGTCATTATGTATATATTTCATCTTTTTTAAATTTTGACAAATAATTATTTCGTGTTGTTGCCCTACCTAGGTGCCATGGCAAAGAATGCTCGCTTAGAGCTTCTCCTGTCTTTTTTTGCTTCCCAATGCATCAGTGACAACAAACTTTTGCCATTTCTATTAATAATACTTTTTTTGTATGTGCTGGTTACTTTGCTGCAAATCATGAATCATATTTCTATTAATAATACTTTTTTTTTTTTTGTATGTGCTGTGTTTGTTGCTGCAAATCATGAATCATGCTTTGGGTTAGTAGTAGTGGGAAAGCACGTCCATGTCCATCCTTGTGTCTTATGCTCGTGGCAAACGTGTGAGGAGGCTCGACATATGCTGGTTAGCTGTAAATGGTTTGGTGAGCGTTGCAAGACATGTTTGAAAACGTTTTTGGTGAAAATGGCATGCCATCTACTGTTGCCTCTAGAGGTTTGTATGACAAAAGATTATATTGCCGTCTGAGCTCATATCTACCAGGGAAGTAAGCAGAGGACGGAGGATGACAGCCGACGTGGAGATAGGAAGATTATGGCACACGATGTGTCAGCCAGCCATGTACGTTGAACACATTTACGCATTTACGCACACCATGCAGAATAATACACGGTACGTATATATAAAGAAACCAAATTTTGCACCATGCAGAAGGGTAGCGAGAGTATACACGGTACGTATATATAAAGAAACGAATTGAATTTTGCACCATGCAGACCATGCAGAAGGGTACGCGAAACGAATTGAATTTTGCACATGCATGCAAGAAATGCAAGAAATGAGGACGAACCAGATGGAACAGCTGAAACGGCAACGGCTGCTGCTCTGTTTCAGAACGAAGATGCAGAGCATGCGCACGAATGGTCGGTAAAACGTGTCACGACGAGAGATCCAGCTACCCAAACGAAACGAGGGATGAATACATCGGTTACCGTGAGGTGAAGCGGCCGGCGGCGGCGCAGGACTAGAGGACGTCGGCGTTACGTCTCTGGCGTAGTAGTCGCTCCACCACTGTCCCACCGGCGATGACACCGCCGTCGGCGGTGGCGGTGCTGTCCCACCCGCGACGACGGCGGCCAGCGCGTCGACCATCATGGACGCCTCCGCGCTCCACTCGTATGCCGACATCACTCGCCACGCCGCCTCCTGCTGCCCGTCGTCGTCGTACTCGTCACCACCGGCACCGGCTGTGTCGGAGTCCGAGAGCCGCGGCGGCGGCGGCCCTCGTCCTCCTCCGCTCTCCGCGTTCGCCACCCCTGGTGGTCGCCGCGCCGCACATGAAGCAACAAGGCACGTACGTACGAGTATGTATGACTTGTGCTTCGTCTCGTCTCGTCGTCTGGACGATTGGCGACCGAAAACTAGTAGGGCCACTGACTGACTTATGTGTGTGAATGAATATATATAGGCGGCGCAAGGACACCGAAAGGCAGCTCCGCCGTTTTGCGTACAGCGTGACAAGGTGCAATGCATCCTGCTGAATCGGCTCCATTCACTGTGTTTGTTCGTTTCCTTCGTCCGTACGGAAAGTTCGTACGTTCACATCCCATTTGCAGGAATGCAGGGCCGTTCCAAACGACAAGTTCGCTTCATCCTGACGGACTACTTAATATCCGGGGTAAGGTACGATCATTAATGTACCTTTTTGTTTGTTGGTTGATACACTGGGTACAGGAATATGAATATAAAACAGAGGAGAATTCTGGGTTAAATTCGTTGCGAAAGGAACAAATTAAACTGAAATGAAGTTTCGGTGGGTTCATTCATATTCAAACCACACATGGCCGACGTATATATGTTTGACCGCAACAAGGTGGGGTCTCACTAGCACAGGTGTGAACGTACGTATGTGGTGGTCGCTGTAATAGTAACTACAGTATATATATATAATATAATAATGAAAACCGTCACGGTACAAGAGTAAAGATACACAGTAATTACGTACTACCACTTGTCCACGGCGACGTGACGAAAAAAAGCTGATGCAGCAAAGCAAAATCCAAGCCTACCTCCTCCTTTATACACTACACGTACACGTGCGTTAAAAGGTTGGGTGCAGTGGTGACGTCCAGGGCCACTAGTAGTCCTCTACTTGTTGCGTCCAGGTCGATCGCTTTCGTTTTACTTGTTTCTTCCTGGAGTAGACCTCCAATTTTTTTTTTTTACATTAAACGTCTTACTAAAACAGAGGAATCTCGAGTGTGTGTGCGCGACGTCTCTGTTTAACCAAGAAGTGAGAAGCACATGCTTGATTTCAAGCATAGGACAATCTAGGTACCTAAATGATGTCAATATATATGTTGGATCCATTTTTTATATTGACAAATAATTATTTCCTGTTGTTGCCCTAGGTGGCATGCCAAAGAATGCTCTTAGAGCTTCTCCTGCATTTTCTTCCCAATGCAACAGTGAGACAATGTAGTCGCCGCGATGGTACTTTGGCACTGCCATTTCTTTTAATACTGTTTTTTTTTTTTTTTTTTTTTTTTGTGTGTGTTTGTGTTTCTTCCTGCAAAGCATGGTTAGTAGTAGTGGGAAAGCACGTCGATGTCCATCCATGTATCTTGTACTCGTGACAAACACGTTGCTAGCTAGACATGTTTGGTGAGCATTGCAAGACATATTTCGAAATGCTTTTCTGGTGAAAATGGCATGCTATCTACTGTTGCCTTGCCTCTAGAGGCTTGTTTGACAAAAGGGTATAACACGTTATATTGTGCTCGGTTAGATCTAACTAGTGTCACCAGATCCTGAGGCTATCTACTGGTGCAAAATGAGGTATGTTCATTCGCCACATTTAGGTACTGTGTAGTACGTTTTACCAAATTTTGCACCATGCAGAAGGGTAGCAAGAGTAGATACGGTACGTATAAAGAGACGACTAAAGGCAAGAAATGAGAAAGGAGCAAGAGCTCTGTTTGCAAATGGAACAGAGCAACGGCAACGGCTGCTGCTCTGTTTTCCGTGCGACGATGCAGAGCAAGCGCAGGAATGCTCAAACGAGGGTTAGGTTACGAGAGATCCAGGTAGGTAAACAAGGGACGATGCAGCGATCGGTTACCGTGAGGTGATGCAGCTGGCGGCGGCGCAGGACGAGAGGTCGTCGTTGTTACGTCTCTGGCGTAGTAGTCGCTCCACCACCACTGTCCCTCCGGCGGTCGGCCACCGGCTGGCGGTGCTGGCTGCTGTCCCGCCCGCGACGACGGCGGCTAGCGCGTCGACCATGATGGACGTCTCCGCGCTCCGCTCGTACCCCGACATCACTCGCCACGCCGCCTCCTGCTGCTGCCTGTCGTCGTCGTACTCCTCACCACCGGCACCGGCTGTGTCGGAGTCCGAGAGCCGCGGCTGCGGTGGCGGCGTCACTCGTCGTCCTCCTCCTCCTCTCTCCGCGTTCGCCACCCTGGTGGTCGCCGCGCAGCACATGAACGAACGTACGAGTCTGTATGACTTGTGCTTCGTCTCGTCTCGACGATTGACGATCGATCAGGTAGTAGGGCCACTGACTATGTGTGTGAAGTGAATGAATGTATATAGGCGGCGCATGGACACGTGTCCGGCCATCGAGTGCCCACGGGGGCCATTTTGTGGTTGCTACACCGAAAGGCACCTCCGCCGTTTTGCGTACAGGCACAGCGTGGCAAGGTGCAATGTATCCTGCTGAATCGGCTCGATTCACTTGTGTTTCTTCGTTTCCTTCGTCCGTACGGCAACTTCGTACGTTCACATCCCATTTGCAGGAATGCAGGGCCGTTCCAAACGACAAGTTCGCTTCATCCTGACGGAATATGAATATAAAAAACAGAGGAGAATTCTGGGTAAAATTCGTTGCGAAGAGAACAAATTGAACTGAAATGAAATTCGGTGGGTTCATTCATTCACACATGGCCGACGTATATATGTTTGACCGCAACAAGTTGGGTCTGACTAGCACGCACAGCTGTGAATGTACGTATGTGGTGGTCGCTGTAATAGTAACTACAGTATAATAATACAATAATGAAAACCGTCGCGGATACGGTAATTACGTACCACGGAGACGTGACGAAAGAAAGCAAAGCAAAATCCAAGCCTACCTCCTCCTTTAGGAGTACACTACACGTGCGTCAAAAGGTTGGGGTGCAGTGGTGACATCCAGGGCCACTAGTAGTCCTCTACTTGTTGCGTCGAGGTTCGCTTTCGTTTTCGTTTTCGTTTAGCTCCGTTCCTCGCCCTATTTTTTTAACATTATAAACGTCTTACTAAAACAGAGGAATCTCGAGTGTGCGTGCGTGTGCATGACGTCTCTGTTTAACAGACAAGTGGGAAGCCTTGATTTGAAGCATAGGGCAATCTAGGCACCTAAATGATGTCAATATATATATATATATGTTTCTTCCATTTTTTATATTCACAAATAATTATTTCCTGTTGTTGCCCTAGTTGCCACAGCAAAGAATGCTCTTAGGGCTTCTGCTGCATTTTCTTCCCTACGCAATAGTGAGACAATGTAGTCGCCACAATGGTACTTTGGCACTTCCATTTCTTTTAATACTGTTTTTTTGTGGGTGTTTGTTTTCTTGCTACAAATTAAGCATGTATCATGCTTTTGGGTTGGTAGTGGTGGTGAGAAAGCATGTTCACCCATGCATGTATCTTGTACTCGTGACAAATGTGTGAGGAGGCTGGCTCAACAAGTTCATTCATACTCGTGACAAATGTGATGAAGACCAGAAGTCAAGCTTTCGGTGAACAATGCAAGAGGAGGCTGGCTCAACAAGTTCATTCATCACGAGGAGTAGTGGCCATCTAAAAAATAAGGGTCACGCAGCATCGTACACTACATACTAGACGCATGTGTAGAGATGAAGACCAGAAGTCAAGCTTTCGGTGAACAATGCAAGACAAGATTCTGTTAAAAAGTTTTTGATGAACAATGCAAAGACAATCGTACACCATGCAGAAGGCTAGAGTATATATATATGGTACGTATAAAGAAGCGAAAGCAAGAAATGGGAAACGAACAAGATCGCGAACTGTGGGCAAATGGAACAGCGCAACGCAAGTGCTGCTCTGTTTCGGAGAACGAAGTTGCAGAGCATACGCAGGAATGGTGAAACGTGTTACCGTGAGGTGATGCGGCCGGCGGCGCAAGACGAGACGACGTCGGCGGCGGCGGCGTTACGTCTCCGGCGTAGTAGTCGCTCCACCACTGCCCCTCCGCCCGTGACGGCGAGACATGACCACCATGACGGGCACTGCCTGGCGCCGGTGGTGCTACTGCCCCGCCGGCGACGACGGCGGCCAGCGCGTCGACCATCATGGACGCCTCCTGGCTCCGCTCGTACCCCGACAACATCCGCCCGCCGCCGCCGCCGCCGCCGCCGCCTCACGCCGCCCCTAGTCCTCCTCGCGCGGCGGCGGCTCTCCACTTCCCTCGGCGTTCGCCACCCTTGGCGCACAGCACATGAACAGGAGTACGTATATGTTTGTCTCGTGTCGTGCGTCGTCCTTTTTCTCGTCTGGACTGGACGACCACCAGCGCCATCTATATGTGTGTATATATAATATATAGAGGCGGCGCCTTGCCACGTGTCCGGCTCTCCAATTCCCACCACATTTTGTTTTTGGGTGCACCGAAAAGGCAGCTCCGCCATTCTTGTGCAATGCATTTGGCAAAAGGTTGGGTCGGTTCTGTTTCTTTTGTTGGTTTCCTTGGTCCGTACGGCAAGATCATTTGCAGGATCCCAACAGCAAATTAGGCATCAGACAAGCTAATTGGATCAATATGAATAACTAAAACGGAGGAGAAATCGGGAGCAAATTGGTTGCGCATATATTAAGCTGGAATTAGTGATTCGGTCGGCCGGTTCACACATCGCGTCATCGCCGACGTATGTTTGACCACTACAAGTTGGATCTGAGTCTGACCCAAGGTACGTACGTGTGTGCGTCCACATTCGTCGCTACCGGTGATCGCATCGCACTAGTGGTAATAATAATCTGTAATTTGCAGTAATTTTCCAACAATTAGTGGTTAATGCTGCGACGAGACACATCGAGAATGCTGTCTGTAGCAGCAAAATCCGAATGGGCTGTTGACTTGTCCAAACGCGTTCTCTAAACTTCACACGTGTGTTGAAGGGGTGCTGACGTTCAGGGCCCACCCACTAATGTAGTGGCCTCTTTGCTGGTGGACACTTGGCATCAACTAGAGTCTTCACCTTTCTTTTCGAATTAGGCAAAAGCTTTTTGATCTGTTTTTATTTTCTTTTGCATCGAATGTCATAGTCTTATTGCGTTTCGATCTAAAACATACATTCTCCTTATTAAAAAAGAACATCAACAACATACAGCACATAATGAGTAGCTCTTCTCTACGATACTAAAGATGGAGGGGTGAAAATCAACTCCGTCTGCCCCGCTTTAATGGACGTTTTAGCTGGTTCACAGGTGCAAAGCTGGACACTGCGTGCGTCGAGTCGAGATGCATGTATGGGCACATGAACGTGGACGCTTCGATGAGCTGCTAGGACGTCCATTATTCTGGGACATACGAGTACGTGCCATTGCACTCTAGGGATCATCCTGCTTAAAACGAAACTACCCAATATATGATTGCCGACATGATCGCCGTGTGCAAAGTTTCGGCAGTCCCATGTAGAGAAAGTTTCAACATTTATATATATAACAAACAATTGGGCCCAGCTCAAAGTATCGTCGACAAGCACATTCCTGAGAGAAACAAAGAGCACTGGTTTGCGTCTCTATCCATCTCACGGTATCTATCCTACAAAATATCTTATTACGCATTATAGAATTGTTACATCGTTTTTATTGACTGCGTATGTCTAGATTTTTTTTTTACAAAAAACACGACTTCACGTGTATTTCATTAAGAAGGAGAGTTCAAAGACAAGTCAAATGGAAAAAACGAAAGAAGGAAACCAAGACACAACAAGCGACACTGAGCACAACGAGGTGTCGGGCTAAACACATAGCAGTCCAGCGCCCTAAAGAACAAGCGAAATGCCTGCAAGTAGCTAAAACAGGAGCTGCAAACCAACAAGGTGACCAGGCGTAGCTATAAGTTGATGATGAAGTCGATCAAGGCTGAAAACCCCGCAAGAATCCATTCGATACGCTTCTCCCTGGATAAATGCGCATGGCCTAGGACACGGAGCGTGTCGAGTTTTGAAAGACGCGTGCGTTCCGTTCCTTCTAGACTGTCCACGAGACGCAGCAAGACAAGGGATTCGAAGCCCCTCCACAGCTCTGCTGGCAACAGGTCCCTAGAAGCCAACCACTAGGAAGAGAGCGTGGAGCCGTGATTCGGGGCAAGGGCACCCCAACCGCTAGGTAGCAGAAGACGTGCCCGTAGCGCCGGGTGTAGACACAGGCTGCCAGCAGGTGATCAACAATCTCATCCTCCTCAGCGCACAAAGCACAGACCGCGGAGTCCTGTAGACCATGCCGTGCTCTTTGATCCGTCGTCCAGATCCTGTGATGTAGGGCCAGCCAGAAGAAGAATTTCACCTTGGGGGAGCCGAAGCTTTCCAATGCTCCTTGGCCCATGGAATGGAGGCCAAGCCGATGAAGAATGTTCACGATGCCGAGTAGAGTCCATTAGTCGTCCACTGCCACACAAAATGATCCGCTGCTGCAGGATCGAGCTGCACCTCCTCTATCGTGAACCAAAAGAGGACGATCGACGGCATCATGATTTACTTTTGGTGGAACATTTGGAAGGACCGAATAGACGGGGGTTCCAAAATAAGTCAGTTCAACCGCATCAAGTTGTGTTATTTTGCAAGGATGATATTCTCCAATACCAGCAAGCAATGCGGCAACCAGGATAGGGGAAGTTGTTTTTCAAGTGGTTTCAGGTTTTTAGCTGAATCCTAGGGTTCCTTTTCAGTTGTTTTATTTTTCACTTTCAGTGGAGTGGTGGCGGTCCTTTTGCACAGGTTTGTTGTAGTTGTTTCTTCCCGGTTGGGGACCCTGGGGTCGAGTTGTATCTCTTTTTTGTTTCTTGTGTTTTTCCCTTTATTCCTCTAATAAAATTTGGCAAAAGCTTTTTGCCGTCTTTCTAAAAAAAAACAGTATGAACCGAGCAAGCAATACATGACTTTCTGTCTAGTTTTATCCTAAGTTAAATTTTAACTTAATCAAATTTGAAGGAAGAATTCCAAAATATCGAGCATCGAATTAGTGTTTAAGTCACTGATTGTCTATGTCATTTCGTTTCGTTTCGTTTGACACGAGTACCAATTTCTTTATCATAGTTTTGCATTGTCCAACTAGGCAAATAATACTAACCATTTCCATTTGGTACCCTGGTGGTGCTCTTATCAGTTTCCCGAGAGCGTACGTGCTCTGTAGTTTCGCTAATGGTGACTACTAGGGGCCTCTTTTGATACTATGTCGAAAACTGACAGGCCTCTTTTGACCTGTCTCCTGTCCAAAAGATGGCTTCTACTATCTGAACCATTATTGCAATATCTCCATGTGCATGACTATACTACAATTTTTTCAAGTGTTGCCGATGAAGCTTCAATTGACGACACGTCTGAGCAATAATACACTGGCAGTAGCAGATGCGTTCGGGTTAGTACTAGTTAATAGCGTGCAATCAAGTCCGTTTCGGTACTGATGGAGATTCAGTAACAGTTACTAGTCGTAGCTACTGTGCTTCCTTTCCTTTCGACAGTCGAGACCACTGCAAGTTGCAGCTGTTCGACGGCGACACTGCACTGCAATGCTTTCTAGGTCGTCGATCGTCTGCCGTGTGGTCAACTTGCGACCGAACACGTATACTGTATAACTGTATTATTTTTTATGTAAAAACCTTTGTACAACTCACCTACGACGCTAACCGATCGGACATCCGAGGGTGGAACGCTTGGAAGGCAAGCCTTGGTTTACAAAAGTTTGAAGCAGCATGGGTATAGATGTGGAGTTGTCACCGGGTTTCTATTCAAAAACAGTATTAGAGCACTCACAGTGCAGACTCTATGTTAGAGTCCATAACCATTAATTACACTGTCACGTAGGCGTTTTGCTGATGTGGCAGGACATTTATTGAGGAGAGAAGGAAAAAATCGAAGAAACGACGTCTAAACAAGAAACGACGTCTACGAGCCCATCGAGGTCCTTCGCGGCCCGCGACTGATCTCGTGTGCGCGCGATCCTTGGCCGCAGCGCGCGAAATCCTTATCGCGCCGCCCGCGGACGCATCCTTCCCGTCGGCCCAACCCCTCCAATCGTGCGTGTCCTTCCTCTTGCCTCGTCCGCCTGCGAGGTCGCGACCACCCGGCGAAGCTCGCATGGCCGCGATTGGATCTCGCGAGGCCGTCTTGGGGGAGCTGGCGTGGCCGCCCGATGGATGTTGTTGCGTGCGGAGCTTGATGCTGCGATCTGCTTGCTGTGGTTTGCCACCGGCGCTACGTTCCCAGGCTTGATCGATTTGTTGGATTTTTTTTTTAACTTTATTTGTTGGAGAATTTTTCCGAGATGTGATTCGTCTTCTTCTCCTGTTGTCTTTTCTTTTCTCGTTTTTGGCCATGGCCTTTTGTGTATAAATATTGTTTTTATGAGTCATTTTTCTTTTCTTTTTTGATGCGCTACTGTGAGCGATAATTTGTAGCTCCAGAGATGAATTTTTGTTACTGAATAGAAGTTGTTCAAAAAACAAGAAAACCTATAGCAAGAATTCATACCGATCTTGTCTTGGGCACGACTATTTATTGAGAGGTGCAGGGTGGATCACAAGGAAATATGACACAACTGATCAGCTTTCTTTGAGTGCATAATAAATTTTTTATCTATAGAAACTGCTATTATAAATTTTGCATTGTGGAGCATAGTTTCTTGGGATAGAGTCTTCAAATTATAGACTCTATGGATGGAGTCTGCACTGTGAGTGCCCTTAGTTAATTGTTTTTTATTAAAGACATCTATGGATCTTTGTGCCGGTGAAAAAAACCCATTCCTCTTTATGCTCGTGAATTGCTTGCACGGGGACGGCGTACGGATTGTCATCATCAATCAGTGTACAATCACATAATGCCAATCATTGTGTCGTCAAGATCGAGAGAAAAACTGGGTTTAACTTCTCGCCCGAGTGGATTTCAAGCTTATTTTCAGAATCATCATGAATGTGTTTTGTCCAATTGGAGGAGAAAGATAGGGAACCTCGACGATAGATGCAACAAGGAAGAACACTAGGTAGGCCCACCACCGCACTGAAGCTTTTTCACGCACATGTATAGAGGAGGCAACGCCCAATTTGGGTTTTGCTACAGCTTTCGTCGCGTCGCCGTGGACAACTGGTAGTACGTGATTAATTACTGTGTATTTTTACTGCTGTACCGTGACGATTTTTGATTACTTACAGCCACCACCACATACATTCACACCTGTGTGGTCAGACCCAACTTGTTTTTTTTTTTTTTGATGAAACTGGAGGGGCATGGCGCCCCTACAGGACTTTATTAAAAGCAATTAAAACAGTCAGACAAGCACGCATTGCTGCCGAATTAAGAAACAAAAAAAGTTACAAAAAAGATAAAAAAAGAAAGGCAAATTACAAGAAATTCTGGATCCATAAATGGAAAGAAAGGTTATCTCTGGGCTTCACTCTTAGTGTGAGCACCTGAATTTCCTTGATAAAGATTCCTTTTGCACGATGAACTGAGGCCGGCAAGTTCTTGAAGATCAGGTCGTTTCTAGAGATCCAGATGGCCCACGACATAAGTATGGCCATAATCATGAAGAAGCTTGAATTTGCTTGGGCTCTTAAGTGCTCAATTGCTTGCAGGATGTCAGGTTGATTTTGTAGATCAATGCCCACGGCATGCCAACAATTCACTGCAAACTGGCAGTCAAGGAAGAGATGCTGTGTTGTTTCTTCAATGTTGCAGGGGCAAAGCACACAGTTATAGGAAGGTAGGTGCATGCTTTTCCTTCTCAAGACATTCCGCGTACTTAGCCTGTCTTTCATTAGTAACCAGAAAAATACTTTGTGCTTTGGCTGGCAGCAGTTCTTCCAGAGCCATTTGAAAGCTTGGTGTACTGGAACATGTCCCTTAATAAACTTGTATGCCTTTTTTGCAGAGAAAGCCCCCCCAAGCGTGGCCCAAGAGTCATTTGCTGGTGACAGGACTAACTCTTCCTTGAGTGCTTCCAATTCAAGAAACTGCTGGTGGGCTTCCCACGTAAAAGAGGGAGGCTGAAGATACTAAGAGGCTGCAGCGGTGACTCCATTTCATGTCTTGTAATGGTCTTGTTGATGGCAAAGGAGAAAAGCTCTGGGAACTCTAAACTGGGTGGTTGTCTCCTCCAATTGTCATTCCAAAAGTAGCAGGAGCTTCCATTGTGCACCTGTATAGTAGCAAAATCTTTATATGTGCCTATCAATTTCAGATTATCTCTCCACCAGAAAGACCCCTTCTTGATATGATTGGGAAGCTTGCCATTTGGGTAGTGTTTTTCCCAAATGAGGTTGACCCATGGTATGTCTTGCTTGTTGAAGAACTTGTTCAAATTCTTGGAGCGTAAGGGTCTCATTGTGTTTTCGAAGGTCCAACACACCCAAACCTCCTTCCTCTTTTTCCATGCACACCATTTTCCAAGCTGCCTTCGGTGGTTTTCTTGCATTTATGTCAGATCCTACCCAAAAGTTGTGCTTCCTGTACTTGTCCACTTGTTTGATAGCCCCTTTTGGAAGCAAAAGAGCACACATATGAAAGGTTGGTAGGGCAGAGAAAACAACATTTGAAAGCTCCATCCTTCCTGCCTAGTTGAGGAAAGATGCAGTACTGACCAACCTTCTTTCACATTTGTTGATCAAAGGCAGGTAGTCTTCAACCTTAGGCCTTGTTGTTCCCAATGGCAGTCCCAAATAGGTGAATGGGAAATTGCCAACCATGCAGCCAAAGGTGTTTGCAAGATGCAAGGCCTTTTCCTGTGTCATGTTGATTGGTACTAGGAAAGACTTGTTATAGTTAACCCGAAGACCCGTTGAGTCGAGAGAAGGATTGAAGCAGCCCTTTGAGAAGAAAAAGTTGTCTAGCCTCCCCTTCTAAAATTATGAGTGTGTCATCTGCGTACTGAATCACTGGGAAGTCATTTGTGGAGTTCAGTGGGATGGGTAGCCTCAGGAGCCCTCTGTCTTTAGCTTTGTTAACAATTGATTGTAGGAGGTCAGCTGCCAGAACAAAAAGTAGTGGGGAGAGAGGATCCCCTTGCCTAACACCCCTTCTGCAGTGAATGGTCTTTCCTGGCACTCCATTGAGGATAACCTTAGAGGTTCCAGACTATAGAATGTTTGTAACCCAAATAGGACCAAACCCCCTTGTCCTGAAGAAGGCTGATGATTGCTGAATGTTCAATTTTGTCAAAAGCCTTTTCAAAGTCAAGCTTGAGGACTATGATTTCCTTTTTTGAGTGATGACAGAGATGCAAATACTCAAAGGACCAGGCCAGGCAATCTTGGATTGTTCTACTCTTTATGAATCCATACTGGTTTCTGTGTATAAGAGGTATAATAACCTGTTGCAACCTGTTTGCCAGCAGCTTTGTGATGATTTTCATAGAGGTGTTTAGCAATGAAATTGGCCTAAAATCTGACAGGGTTGTGGGCTCTTGGACCTTTGGGACTAAGGTGATGAGGGATCCATTTATCTTTGTGGAGGCATACATTCCCATTTTGGAAAGCCCAGCAAAGACTGAAAAAGTCCCGTTTGATGTGGTCCCAATATTTCTTGATAAACTCATTATTGAATCCATCTGGCCCAGGAGACTTGTTGTTTGGCAGATTCTTGTCAACCCCAGTGATCTCCTCCTCAGAAAATGCTTCCTCTAAGTGTGCTAGCTCCCCACTTTGCTGAATGAGGTCTGAAAGGTTGAAAGCCATAGAGCTGTTGTTTGACTGTCCCAACCTGTCTTTAAATGCTTCCCAAATTAGATTTGCCTTATCACTGTGAGCATAGACTGGATTGCCATTACCATCCATAATGGAAGCAATAGTGTTTCTTCTGTTTCTGATTGTTGCATTTGCATGGAAGAAGTGTGTTCCTGCATCCCCCAGAGTAGCCCACTTGATTGATCCTCTCTGTTTCCAGTAAATTCTCTGCTGTTCCAATAGGCCCAACAGTTTATCTTTGATGATGGCTCTGAAGTTCCACTCCTCAATGCTTAGATCCCTATGTTCTTCCAGACAATCCATAAACTGAATTGCAACTGAAATATTGTTAATTGCCACTTTTAGGTTAGACAATTTCTTACTCCACAATCTGAGGGCTGCTCTCAGATTTTTGAACTTGCATGTAAGCTTTTTAGCACAATCAATGAAGGAATCAGGAGCAAACCAGTTGTCCAGGAAGACTTGATGAAAGTCATTTCTCATTAGCCAGAAGTTTTCAAATCTGAAAATGTGTGACTTAGGAATGGCTGTTGAGATAGAGATGAGAGGGGGGGTGTGATCTGAGGTTTCCATTGTCAAAGCACCGCACAAGGTCTCGGGGTAGTTTAGTGTCCAGTTGCTACTAGTGAAAACCCAGTCCAGTTTTTCAAGAAGGGGGTTAGTCTGCTTGTTTGTCCAAGTGAACTTCTTCCCTTGGAGACCAATTTCCACCAGACCTAACAGGCTTATGATACTGTTAAAGAGGAACATTGTGTTCATATCAGCACCATCCTTGTTTCTGTTTTCAGGATATCTGTACATATTAAAGTCCCCCATGAATACCCAGTCCTCCCCCTCAGGGATCTCTAGGTTTTGGAGCCAGCTGGTGAACAAAGGTCAATTTTCAGCATTGCAAGGACCATATACATTAACTAGCGTCCATGAAGTTCCATCTACCTTGGAGGTGAGCTGTACTGATAGAGCAAAACCCCGAGCTTCCTTCATAGTCCCATTGAAAAGATGGCCTTTCCAGGCCACTAGGATACCACCAGAGGCCCCTAAGGATGGCACAAAGAGAAATTCGTTGAAGGTAGGTGGCAGCATTTTCCTCAAGAAAGGCAAATCAAATGAGTCCTTCTTAGTTTCCTGGAGGCAAAGCACATCACAGTTCTCTTGAACAACTTTGTTCCTGACAGCATCCCACTTTGTGGAAGCATTTATTCCCCGCACATTCCAGCACAACACATTCCATTTTCTAGAAAGACTTTGATTCATAGATAATAGGTACTGAGCGAGGTCTGAGAGCAACACCAGGTTGTCCATTACAAAGCATACTGATCAAGTTCAGAACAAGGAGAATAACCCCAGGATTCCACGACTGACAAAACAAAAGGTTGGCCCTATTACAGGTCTTAGCACAACAGGACTGATTACAAAAGTGGGCCAACAGCAGCCCCATTTCTCCATGAGGGGATCTTATCATTATGAAACTAGTTGTTTAGGGTGTCCTGCACCTCCCTGGGGCCTTCCTGTTCCTCCCCTGGTGCAACCTGTACCTCTTCTGGCTGGGTAACTGGGATGATTCTGGCTCTGGCCACCGGATGGCTTTTCTGCCTCTTGGCCTGCAAAACACCATCATTGACTTCAGACTCATCCAACAAACAAAAGTCCACAGCTATCTTCTTAATTGTTTTCTTTTTGAGGGTGGGTGGTTTAACATTACAGCCAAGGCAATTCCTATCCATACATCCCTGGTGTTTGAAGCCATTATTGGACAATTTTATCCTAGGGCTCCTTCTTACCTCTGATTCCACCACTGCTGTCAGTTTCAGGGGTCCTCTCTTCTTGGGTGGCAACTGCTTGCTAGTGCCCTATCCTTCATCTCCCAAACCCGATTGGCAAGGAAAGTCAAAATCGGCTTTGTAGGCGGGATAGAAAAAACAGTGTTTGTGCTACAATCATTGCCAAGGCATGTAACAAGACCTGAGTTCAACAACTTTCTGATCCAACCAAAGCTCTCATTTTTCAGCAATTGTGCAGTGAAAAAATTAACCCAAGGTACAGGGATGGAGATTTGAAGATTGGCTGGGTTACCTGAGGAAAAATAATCATGCAGAAGCTTAGAGGCTTGGGCACTAGCAGCTTGAGACCAGGCCGAGTCTGGATCCTCATGTGCAAGAGGGTTGAGCCCCTTGTGCCTTTTCTGAAAGTTGTTCCCCACCATAGCACTGAAGAAGTCTCCCTCTTTAGGGAGTACTGGCATCATGAGGGCAAATGGGAGGCTCTGCTGGGCCTGCCCCTCCTCTCTGAGCTGCTTTTCTTGGTTTGGTTGCTGGGCTTGGAGGGGAAATAAGCCCCTTGGTAAGGTCTGGTGCTGGTGGGCTTCATGGTGGGCTGTATCTGCAAATTCAAATTGTTGTGGTCCTAGGAGAGGTTGCTGAACTGCCACTTCCATCTGCAAGCCAAGCTGCCCACTCAACTGATTTTGGCCATCTAAACCATTACTATTTCCCTCCTCAATCTGCAGTGCTGGCTGTTTGTTGGAAGGTTCAGAGTTGTCACCCTCAGTGCTGTCTTCTGCATCCTCAGACCCAAGGAGATGTTCAGGTAGTATATCATGGCTGCTCTCAAAGCTTTTAGATAGCTGGGGTTGGTTAAGTTGCTCAGGCTCCACTTGGACAGGTGCATCATCTTCAGGCAGGATAGGAGCTTGCTGGGCAAAGGGAGCTGGAGGCTGCTCCTCCTCTATCATCAGGCCAGGAAGATTGAGGTCCAAATGCTGGTTAGGGGGAGCCTCCTGGTTCATGAGAAACACCTCATTGTCCATCTGGAAAAGATAGTTGACTTGTTCAAGACCATCCAGGTTTCCCTCTAAAGGATCTATGATGACAGGGTCAAGATCCAAATCCAGGGGTGGCTGATTGAGGTCCAGCCCAACAAGTTCCTGTGCCACATGCTGCTCATTCAGGTTGAGCCATTGTTGGAGCTCAAAGTCTTCCTCATTATGCTGTAACTGCTGTTGCTGCTGGTGGAGCTCCTGAGGCTGCTGCATTGCAGGGATCTGCACAAGCCACTGATCCCACTCCCCTATATGTTGGACCTGCTGTACTGGGACATCCACTAGATTCCAGTTGTCCTGAACTTCATTCTCATCTTGCTGTTCTTGGTTGACCGGTTGCCCCAAGCCAAAGAAATCAAAGGGTGGTGGTTGTTCAATCACATTGTTCTTTGGTATTGGATCTTCAGGTGGAGGTAAATTGCCTGGTTCTTTCTGAGCAAGAACTTCACATTGAACTATCCATGAGTCACCACCGATTGTGTCCGGGTCCGAGTAAACTACATACTGTGGAACCTTAGCCAAATCAGTGACCCTAACTTTGACCAACAGATTAGCCTTGCATTCAGGGTCAATCTGGAATAGCATGACTCTAGCGAAGTCCGCCATGGACTGCTCAAGGTGACGCTGCGACAGATAGTCATTGGGGAAATCAAGCAAAAGCAGCCAGCACTCATGATTAAACTGCGCAAACCTCCAGTTTCTACCCTGATTGTGCTTCACAAAGGACACGGTGACATTATCATAGACATGCGGGCTATGATCAACAAGCCAATCCCTGTCCATAGCATTTCTGAGCCAAACTTTTGCCTGACCTAAGCTAGTAGGCTCCATTCTTGTGAACCGCAAATCCACAACATCGCGGAAGAAGTCTTCAAGCACATCACGAACAGCAGGGAAATTCATGGGGTTACCCGGAAGAGGATCAAAGATGACAATCGCCAGGTCTTCGTTGTTCGCCGGAGGCCGACACAGAGCTACGGCGCGCGACATGAAGCGCCGATTGGGGATGTCGAGCGGCACCAGATGCTCCGGGATGAAGGGAGTCGGGTCCGCGCGCTGAAACGCCATGAAATCGACCACCGGAGCTGGCAATGGGAGGTTGAGGTCTGGCAATGGCGGAGGATTTTCTTTGGCTACAGTAGCTGGGGAAGAGTGAGCAGATGGAGAAGACGAAGAGTCGAGTAGCCAGCATCTCAGGTCTGCCGCCTCATAAATGTCGACCGCCGCGTCCACCAGCCGGGAGGAGGTGGGTCGGGCCGTCTTTGTTGGGCTCGGCAAGAGAGGGGCCCGAGCCTCGGGCGTCTTATTTGGGCATCATTGTCTTGGGAGGCCTGCCCGGCAGGAGCCTGGTTGGGCCGCTCTCTAAAGTATTGTCGTTTCCCCGGAAATGAGGGATTCGCAGCAGGACGACTGGGCTGAGAAAGATTTGGCTGTCCCCGTTTGAAATTTTCGCGGGTGCAGTGGGCAGCAATATGGCCAGATGAGTGGCAAGCACGGCATTTGATAGGGGCAGAGCAGTTGACTCGCCAGTGCGTCGTGGAGAGGCACCTGCTGCAGAACCTGTTTTGCATGGCCTGGAAACTCGTTGCCCGAGGGGGAGGATGACTTGGGAAGACAAGGCGATGATGGATCGACACTCTGCCCCTTCGAACGGCCCGCCAAGAGGCACCCCATTGGCCCGAGTGAGCACCGTCGCCTCGCCGGAGGAGCCCGCCGCCGACCGAGGGGATGGCGTTTGCCTCAGTGAGGGGGTTGGATTTGAGAACCTCAAAGAAAGGTACGGTGACCAACCGGAGAAGGAGCATGACGGCTAGCCTGGGTCCAAGAGCGCTCCTCCTCAGCGAGAAAGAGCTTGAACTCTGCTTGCCAGTTAGGTCCGCCATTTCCCCAAAGATGGAAGAAAACTTTGAAATCCGCACACTCATAAGATTTGAGACCAGAAATGAACAAGCCAATAGGTTTGGAGGCAACCACGAACTTGAAGGTTCTATCCCGAAGGTGGGAAACAAAGAAATGCTCAGCCACACCGCCAATGGCGGACTGGAGAAGCAGACCAACCGAATCAATCGTCAGCCTGCATTTGGAACGTCCAAAGGCAGCCACCAAGAAGAACGAGGCCCGATCAAGGACATGATGCGTAATCGACGAGTTGAAACGCTCCTGGATGAGAGCGCAGGTGGCACGAACCAGAGGAGAATGGACGGGGAACCATGGCGGGGACACACCTGAGCGCGGAGGAGGAAGTAGAGGGCGCAGTAGTGTGCGTCAGGCCCGCCACATCACACAGCGAGCAGCCATGCACCGGCGAGCCATGGCGGCCGGGAATGGCAGGCTCAGTGCCCCACCATGCTCCAGAGCACCACCATGCTCCAGATGGCCGCCCCAACGAGGCCGGGCAGAGACCGGCAGCAGGGCCGGGCGGAGATCAGCAGCAGGCCAGCCGTAGATGAAGTCATCGGTGAAGACCGGCCTCGCCGGCAGCGGCGACGAGGGTCGCCCTAGCACTCCGTCCTCAGCGCCTCGTCTTTTCCCTAGGCCTTTCCAACTTGCTGTCTTCGTTTATTTGGTGATAAATTGGCCTTCGAGGCTTCTACCTCGTCTCGTTTAATTTGGTTGTGTCTCGCATCAACCTGGCGTGGAGCGCATGAGGTTAGTGGAGGTGTCGCTCGAGGCGGTGGTCGGAGCCGGCGCCGCCGCAGTGTACACGAGGTCTGGCGCCGCGCGCTATAGTGCTTCATTAGTTCAGGGAGCCCCCTGCATCGGCAACACAGGGAGCTAGAGAAGAAGGATTGGAGAGAAAGAATTCGTTTAAGATTTGGGAGAAATGGCACAGAACAATCCACAGATTCGCCAAGAAATCGGAATCATTTCCCCGCCGGAGGAGATTCCACCGCTATTGATTCCAATCGAAATCTAATCTTCACTCGCCAAGAGGAAATACTCGCTCACGCTTGAACAGATCACGCAAGGCACAAGTAGCTAGAAACCGGCAACAGATCACACGAGGAGTATGAGCATGAGCCAGCCGGACATACCTGCCCACCGGTTCTACAAAGGCCGCACGCCGGTCGCTGGGGGACTCGAGTCGAGGTGGAGGCGCAGCTCGGGGTGAATGGGGATAGCCCTGTCACCGACCCAACTTGTTGCGGTCAAACATATATATATGTCGGCCATCGGGCCATGTGTGAAGTGTGAATCCACCAAATATCATATTCATATACGCGGTATATGAACCAACAAACAAAAAAGGTACGCTACTAAAAAAAAATGATGGTACCGTACCCCGGATTCTAGATGTTCAAATTAAGCAGAAGGTCAGGATGAGCGAACTTGCGGCTTGGATGGACAATGTACCGTACGAACTTGCTCTGCATCTTGGTTCCGAAACAGATCAGCTCTTCTCAACGTCGGTAGCCATTCTGCATCCTCGTGATGACTGAACTTGTTGCGCCAGCCTCCTCACAAATCTGTCACGAGTACGGAGATACATGGATGGACATGGACGTGCTTTCCCACTACTACCAACCCAAATCATTATACATGCTTTGCAGCAAGAAACACAACACCCACACAAAAAAGAAATGACAGTGCCAAAGAACCATTGTGGCGATTATATTTGTGTCACTGGTGGAGTGGCACCTAGGGCAACAACAGGAAATCATTATTTGCCAACACAAAAAAGGATGAAATATATAAAGTGTGACACATCAGGGAGGTACTTAAATTGTCCCATGCTTTAGATCAACCATGTGCTTCTCACTTATTCCTGGTTACACACTCTGCTTTAACAAGACGCTTAGTGTGAAAGAAACCGTTCCATTGATCACCACGATTTTTTATAACTCACCAAAATCCGCTGCTCTTGACAATTCTTCACACGCGCTTCGACACATAATTTGGTAGAAATCATAAAATGGGTCCTCCATGTTCTTGCCTTTAAGATAACTGAAAAAAAGAGAGATGAACACCGAAAATTAGCACATTCCTCTTTTTTGTGTTAGAAATCCAACTGTGTGTGTGTTGGGAAGTTTGACGGACAGTAATTTTAATGATTACGAGAATAGTGGATAAAAAGTTTTAATCCTTTGAGCACGTCAGTACTCGTGTTGGGGAATAGGCCCCAGCGTTACAGGAGGAGGTGTTCGCAACTGCAGGAGACGCTCGCGAAGCTTGGCACTGACGAATTTACCGTCTGGATCCTATGTTTTTCTGCAGGAAAGCACGATCAGCGGACCTCCGCCAGCAGAGCAGGCGGAGGTGTCAAGCCACGCCGCTCCACTCCATCATGTGGACGGAACTCCCCCGACCGTGCGGGGCTAGCGGAGGTCGACGCCTCCGCAACCCTCCTCCAGGGGAGACCGCGAAGGTTACCGGCCGCGGCGGACTCAAGCAGGAGCCCGGCAGGATTCGCGCAGCCCTCCGATCCCGGAGGATTGGACCTACGGGTGGACCCAGGAGGCGAAAGGCGGCAAGTTATGTACAAGTACGATATAGGTTGAGGCTATTTGTAGATCCAAAGGAATATGCCCGGAATCTGGAGGGGTAAACATGTAATCCTACGTCGCTTGGTAGTGTAAGGTTATAAATAGGGAGGAGTCCTCCCCGAAAAAGGAGGTTGGTGAATTCCATTTATGAAGTACTATTACAATTAATTCCATCCCCGGTACTCGTGTCACTCCAAATCTCCCTCAGGGCTCCGCCTGAGCGGAGGTGTTTTACCGTGTTGGGAACCCCAAGCTCAACATTGGCGCCCACCGTGGGGGGCGGGCGGTAAAAACCATGGCTCCACAAAAGAGAAAGAGAACCACCACGAAGTGCCGTGGCACCACCAAAAAGTAGCCGACCTAGGCGTAAGCACCAGGAGCACCTATGCAACGGCGGGGTGGACCCTTTGAAAATGAGCAAAGCGGGGAGGAGACAACCGGCGAAGATGAAGAAACGTTTTTGGGGGGCGAGGCACCCGCACGCACTCAGGAGCCGCTGCGCCGAGCCACAAGCATCTCTTCGCCGGCTCCCAACAGAAAGAGACAAAGCGGCTTACGCGGGAGGTCCTCGGATCAGGCGAGCATCAAAGACAAAGGCCGAGATAAGGCGCGAGATGGCGCTCTTGCAAGCGAAATTCAAAGCATGCGGTTTGCCACTCGGCCTCCGCCCGACTCGGCCGCCATTGATTATCCCTTCCATCCCCATGCCAAGCTACCTCCCCATAAGCGTTGACCGGGAAGCTTCACCCAACCCACCGAAGCGCAGAGGCCCCACATGACCAGAGAGCCTTTGATCCAAAGTCCCCGTTGTCGGGGGATACACGGCCGGACACCGTGGGGATACAAACCCACCCGGCTCCCAAAGTTTAATGGAAAAACAGACCCACAACAGTTCATAATGAGCTATGAGGCGGCGGTAGCCGCCGGGGCAACGACGCAGTGTTAGCGAAGGCCTTTATAATCGGAGGGAGATGCCGCGGTGTGGTATTCCATGCTCAAGCCCAAGAACATATACTCATGGGAAAACCTCCGTGACAAAATATTCGAGAATTTCAAAGGCTGGTCGGTCACTCACCTCCATGGATCTGTTCGGTGCAAGCAAGGCTATAACGAACCACCCGCGAGGTTCCCGCAGAACTAAAGCCGAAGGCCCCAACGCCCCCCGATCGGTGGCGATAGATGCAGCCATCGAGGGCTCCGCCTGGGACCATTCGCCGGAGAATTAGCGCGGAAGAAACCGAAAACAATGCAAGAGCTCTGCGAGCAATTCGAGATCCGGATCCGATCGCACGAAGACTATCGGAAAAGACTTGAAGAACAAAACGTGGAAAGGCGGTGACAAAAGGTAACAAGAAGAACCAAAGCAAAGCGGAGCAAAGAAGAACCTAAGCAAGTTTAGGGTCAACAGGTTCGACAATGAATCGACAATGGAGCCCACTCAACAAATAAAACAACCAGTGGAGCCAGACCACCCGACAACCAAAAGTCGTATCAAGGAAAAGGACCCTTAAAATTGGAACAGAGAGGGCCAAGGAAACAGTTTTTTTGCAAAGTACATGGCGAAGAGAAAGGCCATTACACAAAAGATTGCCCAATCATCCAACGGGGAAAGAGACAAGGCACTCAAAAACCTAGCAAACCCACCCCCACGAATCACCTCCTCCGCAGCCAGAAGAGAAATCAACAATGCCTACACATACACACGCGACCGAGCCTCCGCCCACTCAGAATCAAGACCAAAGAATACTGCCCAATTTATCCCTTCCTAACATCAAACCAAGTACACCCATCGACCCTGGCAAACGCCTACTGCCCCAGCTTTCTTCCAGCATGGAGGCCTTCGCCACCTCCGCCTCTACCCCAAAACTACTCCTCGGAGTCGAGCATGTCATACTCAACTCCGAGGCAACATTTGACCTATGTCGAGACATGGCAACCTCAACACGCAATAAGACAACCTGTCAATCAGATATCAAGCCAAAACTTGCCACCACCTCCACAAGGACCCCCACCCAGCGCTCCCATGAAGAATGAGCCAAACTCAGAAAACCAGTATAACCCACATGCCCCTCTACCCTCCATAGGGACCATAATGCCGATTGCGGGGGGGTCATCAATAGAGTATGAAACCAAGAAACAGAAGAGAGATCACCTCGCTTGGTAAATAACGTAGCGGTTCAGCCCTTAGTCAGGTTTGGGGAGTGGTCGAAGACCCCCATAACCTTTTCAGAGGCAGATCTTAAACTAGAAAGCTACCCACACGTTGATGCAATGGTGATAGAAACCAACATGGGAAATGAAGAGAGTACTGGTGGATACGGGAAGCTCCGCAGACATAATCTTCGCCAATGCATTCGACAAGATGAATTTCAATGTAAATCGCCATTCTGACCATCAAACTCACCACTCATAGGATTTGGCGGAAGACAAAAGTGTGCACCGGTAAGATAGTCTTGCCAGTGTCCTTCGCAGACGAAAAAAGTGCAAGAACAGAGTACATAACCTTCGACATCGTCGATGTCTACTCCCCGTACAACGCAATCTTCGGCAGAGGATTCTCAAACAAATTCAATGCTGCAATACACATGGGCTACTTGTGTATGAAAATACCAGCACTTCACGGAATCATAACAGTATATGGGAGCCAGAAAGAAGCAAGAAACATAGAAAAGGCCATATACCGCGCCCACAGGAATGTCAACTCCGTGGAAGGAAATGGCGAAGGTCCAGAACCACCGGACATGAAAAAAGAGCAAACAAGTGCCAAAGGCCAGGAGAAAATCAAGAAGATAAGAATAGACGATGACCCAGACCATTCCATAACAATCAGCGCAGATCTAAACACGGAGGAAGAGAAAGAGTTGGCGGAGCTCCTCAGCAAAAACAAGGAAATCTTCGCCTGGTCAGCAGCAGACCTCCGTGGAGTGGACAGAGATACAATCGAACATGTCCTAGACATCAACCCGCAAATGAAACCAAAGAAGCAGCGACAGAGGAAAATGTCTGAAGATAGGATATTAGCAGCTCAAGCGGAGGTACAAAGACTACTTGATGCCGTGGTAATCGTGAGAAGTCAAATACACCGACTGGCTAGCAAATGTCGTTCTGGTCCCAAAAAAGACCTCCGGCAAAATGAGAATGTGCATAGACTTCACAGATCTCAACAAGGCAACCAAGAAAGACAATTACCCCCTACCAAGAATAGACACCTCCGTGGACAAAGCAGCAGGATGTCGAAGGTTTTCATTGCTGGATTGCTATTCAGGATATCATCAAATATGGTTAAGAAAAGAGGATGAAGAAAAAACTAGTTTCACGACACCATTCGGAACATATTGCTTCGTCAGAATGCCAGAGGGCTTGAAAAATGCAGGTGCAACCTTCGCTAGAATGACAAGCAAAGTTTTGATCGGGCAACTACGCAAAAAAAACATGATTGCGTATGTCGATGATCTCATAGTCATGAGCAAAAGAGAGCAGGACCACATCTCCGATTTACAAGAAACCTTCAGAAACCGAAGAAGTCGGGCCTCAGGCTGAACCCCAAAAAGTGTGTATTTGGAGTCACCAAGGCGAAGGTCCTAGGATACATAGTCAGTTCTGAAGGAGTCAAAGCAAACCCAGAAAAGACAAAGGCAATCAGAGATATGGCGGAGCCTAGAACAAAGAAAGAAGTACAAAAGCTAACAGGGAGAATAGCAGCCCTCAATAGATTCATTTCCAAGTCAGCAGAAAAAAAGCCTCCCATTCTTCCAAGCCCCGAGGGGAGCAGGAAACATCAAATGGGGTGAGGAGCAGCGGAGGCCTTCAAAAATCTCAAAGAATACCTACAAGAACAGCTAACAAGAGTAGCGCACGATGAAGAGAAACCTATACTCCCGTACATCGCAAAGATCGATCACGCCGTCGTCAGCAAGTGGTAGTCCAAGAGAAAAACAAAAATGATCGCATTATACAACTTGCAATATATTACGTGTCGGAGGCACTCACGGGAGCGAAGATCAACTACGTAAATAGAGAAAATAGCATATGCCCTCGTGATAGCATCCAGGAAACTCAAGCACTACTTCCATTCATACAAAGTGATAGTGCCCACTTCACAACCGCTAGCGGAGGTCCTAAGAAACAAAGAAACCTCAGCAAGAATCAGTAAATGGGCAGCGGAGCTATCTCAGTTCGAACTAACATTTGTGCACGGGACAACCATAAAATCACGGGTGTTAGCAGATTTTGTAGCAGAATGGACACCACACATCAACAAAAGCAAACCAATCGGGCCGGAGCTATGGGACGGTGTACATCGATGGAGCATAGCGTAAACGGAGCCGGGGCCTCCGCTGTGATAATGTCGCCACGGGGAATCGAGATCATACTTCGCTATTCGGCTGGAATGTGCTCAAACAAACAATATAGCAGAATATGAGGGGCTCATATTAGGGCTCACAAAGGCGAAGGCTTACGGCGCAAAATTAGTAGAAGTCAGAACAGACTCGATGCTAGTAGCAGCCAAGTAGAAAAAGAATGCATGGCAAGAGAACCGGAGCTCGTAAATTACCTAGCGGTGGTCACGGCAATGGAACGAAGATTCCAAGGATTCACCGTGAAATTCATACCAAGAGAGCAAAACAACGAGGCAGACGCCCTAGCAAAGGCAAGAAGAAACAACCTCCGCGAGATGCCACGTAACACCATCTACAACGTGGTGCATAAACCAAAGAATGTAAAAAACAATGAAAGTAGCATTCAGGACTGTCATGTTAGTAGAAGGCGAAGATTGGAGACAGGCAATACTCGACAACCTCAACAACGTGAGTTACCCAGAAAACGAAGCGGAGGCCACTAGAACAGAAGCTAGAGCAAGAAGCTACACGCTCATTGACGGACAACTCTTCAAGAGAGGGTTGGTCCAAACCTAATGCTCAAATGCATTTCACAAAGCGAAGGTATAGAGTTACTCAAGGAAATACATGCCGGTATCTGCGGGTCCCACATCGAACCGAGGGCACTATCTGCGAAGGCCATCCGCCAAGGATTTTACTGGCCCACACACATAAAAGACGCACAGCAAATCGTCAAGTCGTGCGAAGCATGCCAAAACTTCGCGCCACACCAGAAAAACCCCTCAGCAGAAACACAACTGATACCTCCGACCTGGCCATTACAGAGGTGGGGAATTGATATCGTCGGTCCGCTACCAACAGCACAAGGAGGAAACAAGTTCGCAGTTGTTGCAGTCAAATACTTTACCAGATGGATAGAGGCAAAACCGCTGGCAAAAATAACCTCCGATTCGATAATCAAGTTCTACTGGCAGAACATAATCTGCAGATTCGGGGTGCCAAGAATGGTAACAGTAGACAATGGCAAGCAATTTGACTCAGACAAGTTCAGAGATTTCTGCTCCCAAATGGGAACAAAGATAGCCTTCGCGTCAGTTTATCACCCACAATCAAACGGGGCAGTGGAAAGAGCTAATGGAATAGTATTCTCCGCGATCTCAAAAACTCTTTGCAACCTTCGCAAGGGCAAATGGGCAGACGAACTACCTAGGGTTATTTGGTCCCACAACACAACATCTTCACGCGCCACCGGGTATACCCCATTCAAGCTCATGTACGGAGAAGAAGCAATGCTCCCAGAGGAGCTGAAACACGAAAGCCTCCGCGTCATGAAGCACAAGATAGCAGAGGACGAGGATTACGCAAAAGAAACATTAGAACAAACAAGGCTAGAAGCTGTGGAAAACATTCAGAAGTACCAGGTGGAGACTAAAAAATGGAGAGACAACAAAGTCCGCAAAAAGTACATCCAAGACGGAGATCTCGTACTCAAAAGAAAGCCAAACGCTTCAACGGTGGGGAAGCTGCAAGCAAAGTGGGACGGTCCATTCATCACAAAAGCAACAACAAGACAAGGGGCTTTCTGTCCCCTAGATGGCGAAGGCAACACCTCCGACCACACTTGGAATGTGGACAACCTACGCAAGTACTATGTGTAAGGCCGTACCCCGCAAAATATGAGCGGAGGTCAGCCACTACTTTACTTTTACGCACGTAGTATTAGATTTATTACACCAGTCCAAAAAGTCTCGCACTCTTTTCCTCATAGGGGAACTCCTAGCGGAGGTGAGGTTTTTAATGAGGCAAGACTAATGTAAAATCCTCTGAAATATAAAGAGGAAATTTCCCCAAGATACAAAGAAAATCATGTCGAAAGTGACTAGCAACACAGTCACGTAATTCGACGAAGGTAACAAAAACGCCTGAGAGGACATCTTTAAGGACAGAGCGCGGAGGTTCTATCCTAAAAATGACCTCTAGAGACCAACGGAATGGTCCCCAAAACCCTCGAAAAAAGTCCTACCCAAAGCGTAGGCATCGAGGTGGCACAACGGCATTGTGTCAAAATTAAAAAAGCTGAAAAAAGACCTGTCCATTTCAGGCATCAGCATAACCTCCGCCAGCAAAGGTATCAAGGAGGCCACTTATAAAGTATTCTTCGCATATAGAAAAACACTTGCTGTATTATCACATTCTTAAAATATACAACTGCATGACATTGTGCTGTCCAATTTACAAAAATCTTCAAAGAAGATGACATAGTGGTAGTAGAGAAAAAAGAAGAAAACTAAGATACTCCACACAAGCGCGCTAGGCAACAAACACATGCCGCGAGCAGGCAGAAAGCTTCGCTCGTGTACACGCCCTGTTTCGTGCAAGCATTACACCATCGCGTAGAAGATGGTACAGTGGTAGCGCAGACACAGCAAGACAGAGGACGAGATCAACACCACCGTGTAGGGCAACAGCTTCACTCCGCGCGAAAAAAGAAGCCTCCACCAGCGTCGACGCCTCGTCTCGTGCGAATTGCAGAACGCCATAGAAGACCTTCATCTTAGCAGACCTCCGCCAGCTGGAACAAGGATAGAACTAAAGATGCTCTAGCGAAGGCCTAACCCAGAGGGCAAGCCGCACAAACCACCAAAGCTCATCGGCAAGAATTAATAGTTCCGTGCCTGTCTTAGTCTGGGCTTCCAGCCAACGAATAAGAGGACAACTAGATTGGCATCCTAGACCACTGTTTACGAACCCTTACACGGTATCGCATTTAGATCATCAGGCCACCGCTAGACTGACCCATAGTACCAAACCTAGCAGGGGGGAAGAAAACGATTGGGTTATATACTAACCCAACCTACCTAACAAACCTATCAGAGGACAACTTCAATAAATAGACTTAATGACCAAGGCACTATAAAACCAAACCCCGTCCCCCCACCACAACCCATACCTCACCTTCACTATCCCAAAGCATCACCTGCCCAAGGAGAACTAGAAGTACGACATGAGCGCGGATGTTAACCTCCGCCAACTCACCCACGAGAAAGAAGAAACCGTGTGAGAAATCGTAATGACTCTGGCATCTGGGCAACAGCAGGGGGGAGACCGCGTAAGAATTTGTAACATCCCCCCGGAGCTAGAAGTTCTTGCAAAGCAACCAAATGCCAGATCCTTGCCGAAGACCCGTGAGGAGGGATACAAAAAGTACTTCCCACACGTGTAGCGGAGGTTTCCAAACAAAACATTCAGTACCCCACGCGAACATCTCGCAGCGGAAGGGGACGGATTGGCGCAGCAAAGAAATGATTAGCCTCCGCTGTCAAATCCAGAAGTGCAAAAGCAAATAGAACAACTGTGTATCATGTAACTAAAGCAACAAGTTCTATAAAGATTTTACAACCCCCGCTTTAATAATAAAAAATCTCTGTTTACATCATGTTACTAAAACAAAAACAAAGCCTACAACGACTCAGGCGGAGGACCCTCCCAAGCTACGGAGTTCGTAAACGCCATCCGCTCATCGCCTAAGTCAAATAACACATCTTCCCACATGTCATCCACACTAGGGTTGGCGAAGGTGTCCTTCCAAAAACGCCAAAGGTCTCCGTCAACATAAACACCATCACGGTAAAAACAAAGCGGGTAAACATCCTGCGCAGGCACCTCATCGGAACCCGCTGCGTAGGAAGTAGTTGATTCAAGCAAAACATTAGGCTTCCATTTCAATAATATGTCATTAATTTTTACAAGCGGAGACTTTTATCCGCACAAAATGGCTCAAAAGCCATACAAAATATAAAACCTAAAAATTTTTCTACACCTCCGCGCCTTCATTCATATGTGATTCCCCATGCGGACCCGGAGCATGTGGCGGAGCAGCATCCCGTTGAACTTCCTCCACGACCTCGATCCGCGGAGCAGGTGCCTCCGCTGGCCCGCCACCCTGAATAGGAAACTTTGTCACACACCAGCAAACAGAGAAAAACACCAAAAATAAGATATAACCTCAAGCGCAAAACTCACCTGGAAAAGGGAGCGAGCAAGGGACGCAGCCTCCGCTCGCCCATGGACCGCCCAGAATTTCTTCATGAACGAGCCCACGAACTTCAGCGCCTCACCACCAAGCTCCGCCAGACTTGACGGCTGATGGGTGTCCTTCACACGGACCCGAGCTACATCACCGTGCCCCTCTTTGCAAAGGATGCGGGTGATGTTCGTCGCCGCGGCCCGAGCACCGAAGTCAGACACCCCGCAGCGACGTTGGGGAAGCTTGGCGACATTCTCGCCACCGGGGATAGAACACTAACGCTCCCGCCCTCCGTAGGAAAAGGGTGACACCACGCGCCAACGGAAGTCACGGCCTCCGCGTATGAGTGAGCGGCGAAGTGCAGGACGCGTAGATGCTGCCCAATCGCTTCGCCGCTCCGCAGATCGGGCTCGTGGTCGCCGGGCGTTAGCTTCTTCAAGCTTAGCCTCCATCTCGTGCAACGCTTTTTCAGCCGCCTCCGCGCGGGAGAGTAGCGCATCGTGCACCTCCTTAGCCGCAGTAGCTTCATTTTGGCGAAGCTCTCGCTCCTGGGAAATGAGTTTCTCCAGGGACGTCTTCTCCTCAGACCAGGCGGAGACCTTCGCCTTCAACTCCACCAGAATTTTGTCTCGCGCTACAAGTTCCTGATGAACCTTAGCGCGAACACACTCTAAGCTAGTGGTCATCTGTGAAAAACCAGAATACAAATATTAAAACTACATCAACAAAGCAAGAGAAGAAAGAAAATGGGAAGAGGACATCTCCGCACCGAAAGGCTCTGGTCTATAGCCTTCCCGAAGACATCGTAGACGTCACCCTCTGAAAAATATTTGAGCATGGTATCTAATCAGAATATTAAACAATATCACCAAATTAGTATAATGAAAGCAAGTGAGCGAAACAAGAAATAGCACTCACTCAAGTCACCCTCCGCGGCAACTTGGGGAGAACCCATGCCAAGGCTACCAGCAGCTCCGCCACCATCTGAATCAAAAAGGGTTAGACAAACAGTAACACATTAAAACAAGAAGCAAAACAACAAACAAAGCATACCCCCAATACCAGCGTGGGCGGAGGCGGCACCGGTGCGCAGAACCTCCAAAACTTCCGCCGCCTTCACAGCCTTCACATCGGAGGTTTCCGTTTCAACACCCTTGCCCTTGGAGGCGTCGTGAATGGCACGAAGCTCCTGCATCTGCGGGTAGGTCAAGCTCACTCCAGCCGGCGGCACAAAAGAATCGTCGGAGGTAGAAACAGCCGCTACCTCTTCAACCACCACCTCGGCGTGCAGCAACTGTTCAGCCTGGCTCCCCAAGCCTTCCCTACTGCGCGAGCTAGCGGAGCTGTCGCTAGACGTCGGGAAATCGGCCATGGGGTCAGCCATGGCCTTCGACACCTCTGAGGTGGCCTTGCCAAAGAAAGCCCGATGACACTCCTTGGCGGGGAGACCGACCCGCCAGAGCAGAAGAAACTCCTCCGCCACCAATTAAAGGAAGGGCGGCAGCCGAGGACCCAGCGGCAGATCCCTCATCTTTATCGGCCTCCTCGCCAGCTGCTTCCGGGGCCGCAGACCTGCGCGCGTTCGGATCCTTCACCTGTTTGTGGGCCAGTATCTTCTTCTTCTTCTTGGCCTCCTCCTTGGCCGTCGCAGCAGTAGACGGGGCTGAAGGGCGAGCGGAGGTGCTGCCTTCAACCTTTCTCTTCTTTGTTTTCCCCCGTGTTACCGGAGGAGCTTCTCTCTTATCACCTGCGGCAGGGGCCGCGGAATCTATTTCTCCAGCCGCCTTCGCAAGCTTGGCGGCTTCCTCGGCCTCGCGCCTTTCAATATCCGCAATCACCTTAGCAGGAACCCTATGGTTCCCGTACTCCACCTTCATCTCCTCCAAAATGCGGTTGAGACGGGGCATAGTACCCGCCTGAGACCTCCGCGCCAGGAACTCTTTAGTACAAATAGGGCCCAACAAGTCCTGGGCCTCCATCTCCATCCGCATCACGAAGGCGTCCGGGCTGATGCCTTCGGGAAGCCGAGCGCCGAGGTGCGGATGCGGAACTAGCACCTCCGCATCCCCAAAAACGGGCAGGTTCAACTTCTCCACCACAAAAGGATCCTTGTGGCGCCGCAGTGGATGGTACTTGGCGGTGCAAATCTCTTCAATCAAATCACGACCTCCTGAGTATCGGCAGGCCAGAAGGAAGGCCTCGCGACACTTCTCCCGCCGCTCCGTTTGATCATCGTTCGGATCAGGACGGGACACGATGTCAACTGGAACAAGCTTCGACGCAAAAGGATAACGGGACACCTCCTCCCCATCAACGGTCTTCGCCGTCCGCGCAGACTTGGCATAAAACCAAGAGTCCAACCAGCCGGGCTCCCACTTGTTCTTTTGGGCGTAGGAAATCTCCGCTTTCTCTTCACCCTGATATCGGCGGGGGCTGAACGTGCAGCACCCAAATTGCAGCTTCTTCTCACTACCGTCCGGCATCTTCTGGGTCTTCGGCTGCTTGTGAAGCTCATAGAAGCGAACAAAGGTGTTCGTGTCCACCTCTCCGCCATAAGACTCCACTGCCCACACAAACTTGCACAACGCAAGGAACGCGTGAGGAGTGAGTTGATGAATCTGAACGTCAAACGACTCCACCACCGTGCGCAGAAATGAACTGTAAGGCAGGCGGAGGCCGCAGGTGAAGAAGTCCTTGAAAACAATGCCCCACTGATGCTGCGGTTCCGGTAGCTCTGGCACAGCTTCGCCTTGAGGGAGCTTCACTTCGCAGTTAGCTCCGATGAACCCTTCCGGGCGGAGGTCGTCAAGCATCCCTTGGGTCATCTTCGACGGACCCGGCTCCAGAGGTGATGTTTCGCCCTCGCGAGCCATAAGATCACCGACGGAGGCCTCAACGTCGGAGAGGGTTTCTTCCAAGTTTTGAGCGCGAGCCGCGTCCAGCATGCACTCATCAAAGAGGCGCAGGTACTGGCTAGCGCGGTACGGCAAAAGCTCCGCTTATGGCCCGTAGAGCTCTCGTCGGGGGAAGCGGCCCCTTACGCTAGGCGGCTTGGGACACGCGCGATGCACCTACGTGAATCGCAAGAGCTAGCGAAGGCGGGCAAAAGCAGCGTCAAGCGAGAAGGCGAGAGTGCGCAAGAAGGCGAGAGGAGAGGAAAAGCGAAAGCGATGGCTGGGGTAAGGCTTCACGGGGGAGGCCCCCTTTATAGTACCACCCCCGACCCTTCGCAGATCCCAAAATGAACAATTTGCGACCAACGGGCGTAAAACGGTCACCTAAACATCGGGGGGCAATTTGTCCGTTGTGATCGCGACGATTCAAATTTCGCAACGCCGAATGTCCCTCACGGAATCGCCCTGGGGGGGAAGGAACCCTCAACACCTCCATTTGTATCGCAAATCGTTGAGAACGAAGGCACGCCTCCGCTTACGACCACTCGCTCTCGGGGGGGGGGGGACTGTTGGGGAATAGGCCCCCAGCGTTACTGGGCGGAGGTGTTCGCAGAATCGCAGGGAGACGCCGCGAAGCTTGGCACCGACGAATTTACCGCCTGGATCCTATGTTTTTTCTACAGAGCACGATCGCGGACCTCCGCCAGCCCAGAAAGCGGCGGAGGTGTCAAGCCACGCCGCTCCACTCCATCATGTGGACGGAACTCCCCCGACCGTGCGGGGCTAGCGGAGGTCGACGCCTCCGCAACCCTCCTCTAGGGGAGACCGCGAAGGTTACCGGCCGCGGCGGACTCAAGCAGGAGCCCGGCAGGATTCGCGCAGCCCTCCGATCCCGGAGGATTGGACCTACGGGTGGACCCAGGAGGCGAAAGGCGGCAAGTTATGTACAAGTACGATATAGGTTGAGGCTTTTTGTAGATCCAAAGGAATATGCCCGGAATCTGGAGGGGTAAACATGTAATCCTACGTCGCTTGGTAGTGTAAGGAGTCCTCCCCGAAAAAGAAGGTTGGTGAATTCCATTTATGAAGTACTATTACAATTAATTCCATCCCCGGTACTTGTGTCACTCCAAATCTCCCTCAGGGCTCCGCCTGAGCGGAGGTGTTTTACCGTGTTGGGAACCCCAAGCTCAACAACTCATTTTCACTAATTGCGATAGTCTTGTTGCTCTGTTTTCTTGAGCAGAGCACAGGGCGTCAGCAGGGACTCCCGAGCATCACTCGCCTGCAGCGTCACGAGCCGGCGAGCAGCTCCCGTCGCCGTCGTCAACCGACACGGGCGCGGAGGCGGTACCGCGGCGTGTGGCAGCGGCCGTGGGGATGTGGGCGGCGGAGATCCGTGACCCGCACAAGGCGGCGGCGGCGTGTGGCTCGGCACCTTCGACACCGCGGAGGCCGCCGCGCGCTGGCATACGACGCCCAAGGCCAGGTTCCGTGGTAGCCGCGCCAAGCTCAACTTCCCGGAGTCCGCCACGCCGTGTCGGCGGTGGCGCCGTCGATGGCGGTGGCGGTTCCACCGCCGCGCAGGCCTGAGGCGGTGCTGGAGTCGCAGCGCCGACGCGGACGCGAGCGGCGGCGGGAGTTCTCGGAGTACCCCAGGTTCCTGCAGGACCTTGCTCGCCACGCCAAGCGGGTTTGACCACGCGGCTGCGCGCGCGCGCTGTCAGGCCGGGCGCGGTGACCGCAGCGTCCGGCTCGCCGGGCGTCGTTACGGTGCTCTTCAGCTTCGGGCGGAGGTGACGGTGATGGCAGAGGCGCCGCGGGGCATCACCGCCAGTCGTGGGACGCAGGGCAGCAGCTCCGCGGCGACGGCGGCGGGCGGGCTAGCCGTCCACAGGCGCCCGGCGAAGTTGGGCAGACTCTGCGTGGTGGCGGCTGGCACCGCCCGCAGGACCCGGCCACGATGACGTATGTCATTGTTGTCACGGCGTTTTTTTTTTTTTTTTTTTTTTTTTTTTTTTTTTGGAGAGGGAGGATTGCTTGTATTCGGAATTCATATTCTTGGATTGTCTTGTTTTCGATAAGCTTGGTTTCTTATTACTACCTACTGCTTTGTGTGTTGATTCGATTTTAGTGGTGGGAGCATCAGCTCGATATGCTTTCATTAGCATGTTTGGTTACACTGTCACTGAGAGAAAGAACGGCCCTGCTGTCGAAAACGCCGTCGTCGTCGGAACAGAGCACTGACTCACTTGCGGCGGGCGGAGCGCGATCAACGCCGCCTGTGGTTGGATGGATACGAGGACAACTCCGACCGACAGAGTGCGGTGCGGGTCAGGTCATTGATCGACGACCATGCAGTTTGTGAGTGTGAGCTTCGATCGCGGCTCGGCTCGATTGTAGTACGAGGAAGCTGCGGTGTGAACCCCAATGCGCCGCCGCCGGAACAGAAGCAACCCGGTTTGTCGACGAGATGCATGGATGGAGTGCGTGTGTCTGCGTCAGGAATTGAACGCAAAGCAATGGACGGACGATCGCTGCTGTATCTGCTATCTCCTGCTCCTACTGACACGGCGAGCACGCAACAATGACAATGGTTCCGGGCAGATAAATGGGGAGATAATTGCTTATTTGGCCCTGGGAAAATTTTATCTTGCTTATCTGGCCTTTTTTTTTTTTGAACTTATCTATTTAGCCTCGAAATGAAAGTTTGTTGCTCTTTTGGCCTTCCGTCGATTTCAGCAGGTTGATAGTGTTAAGCTGCACAGCTAAAAAGTTCATTTTACCCCCTTCCTGTTCTACTCTAAGTGTCCAGCGGCACTCAGGGCCAGGACAAGTAGATAAGGCGCCGGATCTGCAGTGGTGGGCGGCGGTGCGGCACTGCTCGACTCCACCGACGGTTGCGGCGAGGGCATCGATGAGCAGGCCATGGCCGGAGCGTTTTCGTCCAGTTGCATCGCTTGGACCGGCTAGAGCAAAGCAGCTTACATGGACTTGTGTACTACTACTGCTCCATTCCAAGCTCACGCCGGTGAAGCCAAGCACTAGCCGACGAGGACGAGCTACCGTACGTACTTCCTACCCTCTCGATCACAGACATGCCCAAACGCCATTACAATGATGCTTTCATGCCCATTTTAAACATCTGATGCTAGCCATCACGCCATTGACAACATACGAATGCGTGCGCCGCGGGAGACCTCGCCGCGCTGTGCGCGTTCTCGGCGGGCCTTTACGCCGCGATGGACGGCTGGCCGACCGCCAATGATCAACAGGTCCGACGACGCGTGTTGCGACTGGCCTGGAGTGACGTGCGGTGAGTCTGCGCACTGGGGCTGGCGCTGCACAACTGGACACTACAGGCGCAGGTGTCCGCGTCGCTTGGCGACCTGGTGGCGCTCCGAGTGCTCAACCTCTCCGGCAAGGCGCTCCGCTCCTGCTCGTGGTTGGGTGACAACAACTAGAAACTATTAGCTGAAAAATTCGTTATTGTGGATCCAAATGCACCTGACTAATAGGTTAGCTAACTATTAGTTGGATACCAGGCCAACAACTATCTTGTTACCCAAGCACACCAAACTATTAGCTACTAATTGATTTTGATTTGAGAAAAATGCCCTGCCTCTAGATCATTGAGATTATTAAAAAGTTTTTACATCAAATGAAGTTGTAGCTACACTACGCCAGAATGCCTCTTTACGGGCGGTTTTGCCAGCCGCCCCGACTTTCTGATCCTACAATGGAATCAACATTTTGATATAACTCCAGGAATCAACATCACCTTGATCAACATTATGGAGCTGCAACTGTTGAACAATATCTTATAATGAAAGGAATTGATCATATGCTTCAGGGGTTAGAGGCAAATTAAACAAGTCATGAAAATGTTCTGTTGATGCTGCTTTATGGACAGAAATGGATTGGTTCTTGGCAAAGGAGTATAGCTCTGGGTAAATCTGTGAAAGAATAGAGTTGTCCCATTGGTCATGCCATAAGTAGTAGGAATTACCATCTCCAAGATGAACTGTGGCCATACCCTTGAAACTGAATAACATCTTAAGAATATCTCTCCACCGAAACGATCCTCTAAAGTTTACAATATAGACCGGCAAATTACCGCTTGTATAATATTTGTTCCAAATTAAATGCACCCAAGGTACCTGCACTTTATTAAAGAATTTGTGTAGGTATTTAAGAAGAAGACTCATATTGTGCACATAAAGATTAATCACTCCTAGCCCTCCTTCAGGTTTGGGCAAAGTAACCAGAATCCAAGGAGCCTTTGATGGTTTTTTACTACCAAGGTCAGATCCTCTCCAAAGGCAGTGTCTCCTATATTTGTCAATCTGCTTTATAATCTCTTTTGGTAGGAGAAAGGTAGACATGGCAAAGGTAGGCAAGGCACTGATTACTGCATTTGTAAGTTCAAGTCTTCCAGCCTCATTAAGGTAAGAAGAGAAAGCCACTAATCTCCTTTCACATTTAGTCACCAAGGGCCAAAAATCTGCAAACGTATGTTTGGTTATGTTTAAAGGCAGCAAAGTTCCCAGAGAGCACCCAAATTGTTGTGCCAAAATAGTCATTCTTTCAGGAGAAATGTTAACAGGCAGCATCATTGATTTCTCAAAGTTTACCTTTAGACCAGAGGACTGAGCAAAATCATTCAGAATGTTTTTTAGATTATTGAGCTCATTTAAATCACCTTTCATGAAGATGAGTGTGTCATCTGCATATTGTAGAATTGGAAAGTCATCATCATTGGGGAGAGGGATGGCAAGCTTAAAAGCTGAGTTCTAGCAAAGATTTGCTGAGTTCTAGCAATCATTTAGAGGAGATAAAGGATCTCCCTGTCTTACTCCACATTTGCAGTGAAACACTTTCCCTGGAACCCCATTCAATAAGACAGAAGAAGTCCTTGAAGAAAAGATGGCTTTGATCCATTGTAGCCAACGTGTAGGAAAACCTTTGTGTTCCATGATCTTCAACATGAACTCATGCTCAACTTTAACTCATGCTCAACTTTATCAAATGCCTTCTCAAAATCTAATTTCAATATTATAATTTCTCTTCTGCTTGCATGTTACACTTATTTTTCTGACGAGAAAAACATCAAAAGCATTAAAGCTTGTTCAACTAAACAAAAATCAAGATAAGCGACACTACTACAGAAATGATTAACCGTGGCGGGCATTTTGGGTTTTTCCGTGGCGGGCATTGTGTCCGCCACGGAGCTAGGGTCACGGTTAATCGTTCGATTAACGTGGCGGACTCCATGCCCGCCATGGTTAATAAATTAACCGTGGCGGGCTTTTAACAAAGACCGCCATAGTTAATAGATTAACCATGGCGGGCATCGTTACGTGCCCGCCATGGTTAATTTATTAACCATGGCGGTTTTTGTTAAAAGCCCGCCACGGTTAATTAATTCAGGATTAATAAAAAAATAATTCAAAAATATTATAAAATTTTAAATTATGATTTAAACCACATATTAAATAACAAAATAAGAGAATAAAAGTTCAGAATATTGACATAAATCTTGAACATGCATGACAAGTTAACATTCAACTAATATAGACATTCAATTAAGCACTTAGAGTTTAAAAGTGACCACCACACATCACAATTTACAAAAACTCGATGTTTTTGTGGAAATTAGTGATGATAAGCACATAATAACTAGGACACGTGCTCCATTTCAGCCAAAGCATGTCTGGCAACAGAACCAGCAAAACTAACTACCCAAAGAGCACTACTCGCTCAAACAAGCCAACAACTACCATTTGGTTTATTCACATTTCACAGTGCCACTGTGCCACGAACATTTGGTGCATGAAATTTGGTAAGTAAATGCACATGTAGGTACAAAGAAATAATTCACCTGTCAGCAATTTCCACCGGGAACTCAAATCATAATATAAGAAAAATAGCACTGGTGCTAGTAATATATATGGACACATATGTAGTGTTGGCCTCCTAGCTCGAGCAATGTGTAACAAATAATGCTAGCAGCAGAGTGTAGTCTAGAGGGGGGTGAGTTGTACAAGATCAGTTAGGAAAAACTGCCATTCTGGGATAAGAATAGGAGGTCAAAGGAAATTGCACGTCACTGAGGCTGATGGTACTGGTGGTGGATGAGGGGGCAACAGTTTGCCAGACATTCACATCCTCGCAGTCGCTCTTGAAATGACAGTATTGGAGGTACATGATACCAAACTAGCTTCTATGAATCAATCCAATGTTGTGTGCCACCACCGATGGTGAATCCGAGCCTGCTAGGTAATTCCACTTATCTGTGTCAACAAGAAACGGTGGTGAAAGCCCACAATCATCATGTACTAGCCACTGCGTTGGCATGCTGGGCTACCCCTTAATCTGTGACGTTCTCCAATCAAGAAAATGAAATGGTCCTGTCATCTTCCTTCCTCTTCTCTCCTTTTCTCTTGTTCAAATCATATGAACCATCCACTATATATAGATTTCTGAAGAATAATAGATCTCGGTAAGTATAGGAAATGGCTTGAGAGAGAGAGAGAGAGATGCAGAATGGATACCAGTGACAAAATCTGCTCGCACAAATGCAGGTGCAGCCGCATGGAGCAGGAGGCGACTCTGTTCAATGATGTCTGTTGAGGAATACAAGTTGTCCAGTTAAGGGATCTGTCCGTACAGTGATTACAGCAGAGGAGCAGCATAACAAAATTTTGATGGGCCAGTATCCAATTGCAGGGCAACTGATAAACACGTGTACAACCAAACACAGTCTTGTGACAAGACGGCTTGCGTGTCCCCAGATTGCTGATCTTCTCCTGCAATTGAAGGGTCTGCCGCATGTAGCATGAGGAGACTCTGTGCTTTGAGTTCAAAGATTTATGCCAGGGAAGACGAGATGTCCAGAAGCTGTCCATGATGTGATTACAGTAGAGGAGCAGCTTATCAAATCTTAATGGGCTACTATCCTATTACAGGTCAACTCATTACTGACTATATGCTAAACCAAACAGTACAATAACAGATGTGACGCAATGACTTAGCTTCTGTAATCAATAACGGATGAAGAACACTATCCTAGTATGTGCTCGGTGAAGGGTGTATTCAACACTTGTTGCGTATATATATCTAGCGCTTGTTGAATCACCTTGTTGTAATAAATACTTAAGTGTTGGGATGCCACTAATAACACTTCATCTTGGTGTTGATGAGTAAACCTTCATTGCAGGATATTGTTCTTTGTTTGGACTGAGTAAATGCATAGCAATGTAATATCTGCTACCAGGACCAGCACTTGCCAATTATGCTATAGCAGTGATAAGAAAGAATATGCGATCGCCTCCAGCTCCATATATATATATGGTAGGACGTGGTCTCTTTTTTCACCTGTAGCTCAAACAAAGTGTCTGAACAACTCAAAGCACAGTACAAAAGAAAGAGGATAGATGGATGGATAGTAGAGTTGGAAACAAAGGTGTGTGCACGACGTTTTGGGAATGGGAGGCCAAAGGAAACTGGATACAACTGCTAAGTCCGGTGTCACGGAAAGTAGAGCAGAATAAAGAAGCTAGATGAATGATTAACTAGCTAGTCATGCTGGCTAACGTCTGAGCCCACCTGCTTGCCGCCAAAGGCCTCCGCCTGCGCTGCTGTCCAGGCTGTTGTGCCGGCTCCATGCATTGATTACAACCTAAGGCTTCACAGAAATGGCGAGATGGGGCGTCAGTCATGGCGGCTGCCAGGATGATGCCCGACGCTGCAGTGATGTACACTCTGAAGATGGCAAAAGCCATCTGTGGCGAAAATTGCAGATTAAATTTTGAGCCAAGAACTAAGTAAATACAGAAAATCGAGAAAGCATCGAATGAAGATCGCAGTTGCTGCCCCCGTCAATGACAAGATGGTAAAGTAGTGTGTCACCATAAGATAATTAGAACTAGCTAGTCAAAATCAAGAAATAAGAAACTATAGTGATCGTAATAACATTTGCACCCACACCATCCGCAGCCCGCAGGTCAGAGAACATAAGCCGAATAAAGGTTGCATAGTTCCCTCTTCCAATGCAATTGTACAAAACAAAGCATAATAAAAGATTAATTAATTCACTTCGCACTTGGCGGACTGTGTTTAAGAGAATATAACACGCATGGAGTTGGTGATTACCCTGCAGTGGTGATCAAATCCATGAACAGCGCTGACATGCCACGCCATGCTTGCTATGCTTCCTACACAATTTTTCTAGGCACTGTAACATCAAGAAGCTTATAAAACAAGTTAATTTAACATAAACAAGACATCAGGATTACTCTGGCATTGCATAAAGCATGACAGACAAATACATCCTTGCTGTTGCTAGACACATGGTAGTCCAATGTGAGATAAGGGTATTCATGGTGCAGATGATAAATCCTTCATTGCAAGAGATACTCGGCATTTAGATGAACAAAAATAAATGCATGGCAACATAATAATAGCACCTTCCAGCAAATGGCAATGTTTATGTCGCAGTGGTACAGAAATAACAATCACCTCCATGTCAATATAAATATAGAAGTGGTCTCTAAGCTCCACGTCTAGCTCAACAAAGTGCCCAAAATAACAATAGCATAATATATTGGCAGGCAAAATAATAATGATGGATGAGTAGTAGACTTTCAAATAAAGCCGCATGCATCTCATATGTTCCGAATGGGAGGCCAAAGGAAAGTGCACACTAGATACATCGGCAACACGACAAAATCAATGGTGAAGGCGAACCCACACGACACCGGATCCATGGCGATGGCTAGCTCACGCTAAGATCGATAGCTTTACAAATGAGGATAAGCAGCCATTGTAGCTGACTGGGAAGTTGTCGAACTAGAGTACATACAACGGTCGCACCTGCAGTTGCATTGGCAACACACTACTACAAAAGTTCTTTTGCATGATACTTCCAAAAGAATAATGGTGGCGGTTATTTAGAAAACCGCCACAGTTAATGTCATGATTAACCATGGAGATTATTATATCAACCTTGGTAAATCGATTAACTATGACGGTTTTTATAAAAAAAACCCCACGAGTAATGAGGCCCAAATGCTCAGCCCAATAGGCCCATTTCCATGGTCACATATATACATGAATGACTTAGGGTTTTCACCCACTTCTCTCCCTCTCCACTCACACTAGTACAGACTACTACATCACTATCGGGTCCAAAATCCCCTTCACTACCGGAAAATGAACCGGTAGTAGGGAAGCGATAGTGATGTCAAGCTGGTTTTTAGTGACGGCACTCCACCCGGTAGTGATAAGCTTTAAAGAAAACAAAAAAGAATACTACGCATGCTCGCAGGCTACAGTTGCCAGCATGCTCACGGGCTTCCACCGTTACCATTCCGTTAAGTTGTTTATCCCAGAAACAATTCATACATCATAGTCAAAGAAGAGATTCAACACATCACAAATAGAATCAATTTATATACACACAGAAGTGTTCAATACATCACAAATCAAATCAATTCTTCTCCATTTGAACATGCCTGCTCCCACCTCAAGATCCAGTTGAGGCAAATTTCAGGACCAACATCCAACCAAATATATATGAAGTTCGGGGAATAGGACGGGTTAGTTGCTTACCGTGGTGCAGAGACAGACCCACTTCATGAAATCTGCAGGTGCAAGAATGCGAGACGAATCGAACAAATCAGATACGAATGTGAGGATATGGACTCAATTACCATGGTTGGTCTGAATGCTACTGAGTACTGACCTTACTGGAGACGTCCCGAAAACCATTGCAGGTGTCTTGCATGTTCTTCCTGGAAAAGAAAAGAAGAAAATAAAAATCACTCTTGCCTCATACTTGCCTGCATGGATACGGTGGATCTGAGCCGCGTGGATTCGTGCCCGCATGCAAGGATATGACGAGGCCCCCATGGATCTGAGCTTTGTGCGGTGGGGAGAAGGTGCAGTGGAGAAGAGAGCCGGCACATGCGGTGGGGAGAAGAGAGCGGCGTGGATACGGCGAAGCCTCCATAGATCCGAGCTTTGTGGGGTGGGAAGACGATGCATGCAGTGGAGCCTGGTGCATGCGGTGGAGAGAAGAAATTAAATAAGATCAGATTTGGTTGGGGCTATGGTGACAAGAAACAATAAAAACTTCGGGTCTGAATATGCAGTTCACTGTCGGGTCTACTAATGCACCCGACATTGATAGACATCACAGTTGGGTATTTTTATTTTAACCAGCAGAGATGTATTTTTTCACTGTCGGTTGTGTGTGACTTCCAGTCATTTTTTGATTTTGAAGTCTGGAATGGACAAACACTAGCGGTCTACTCAAATCCGGCATTGATAGGGGCGGTAGTGATGTACAAATCTGTAGTAGTGTCATTCTCTCTTCCCTTCTTGGCGCTTTTCCTCCTCCCACCGGGAACCACGCCCGGCCTCCTCTCTTCCCCTCCCGGTAGCGATGCCCTCTCCTCTCCTGGCGCGCACTTCCCTTCCCGGCACATCCCTTCCTCTCTCCCTCCGTCCATCCCCGACCCATTCCTCCCTCTCCCTCTCCCTCCCCAGCCCCGGACCAACGACGTCGGCGGCGGTGGCATGGGGGCAGCTATGTGGCGGTGGCATCGTCTCCCCGAGCACGGATCCGGCGTCCCGAGCACGGCGGCGGCGCGGCGCCCCCCGAAGCACGGTTCGGCCGGGCGCTCCTCCACCTCTAGCTCAATGGTGGCGGCGGCCTCGAGCTCGTCGGCGGCGCGCGGGCACCCTTCTCTCTCCCAAGCCACCTCGAGCTCCATGGCGTTGTGACGGTGGCGTGAAGCGAGGACGGGCGGCGCCTACCTCCCCTCTCTCCACCGATGGCGCCTCCCTCCCCGTGATCTGGCGGATCCGGCGGTCTTTGAGGCCTCCCTCCCCGATTCAGCGGCGGCGCGGGCCGGCCGCCCAGATCCACGACGCGTGGTGGCGGCGGCGGGCTGTCCGGCGGTGGCGGCGGCACGAAACCCTAACGGGCCCGGCGGTCCTGATCTCTGCGCCCGTTAGGGTTTCGGTTTGATTTTTATTTATTTTTCTTTTAACCGTGGCGGTTTTGGGGTCCCAAAACCGCCACCATTAATCCTTTCATTTATGGTGACCTTAGCTCGGTGGCGGTTGTAAAAGCCACCACCATTAATCAAAAATAACCGCCATATAAAAAAATGTAGTAGTGACTGGGCGGAGCAGCTCAGAGCATGCTGTCGTGTGGTTCAGAATCAGGGCGGAGCCACATTGGGCGTTCCGGGTGCCCAAGCACCCATAGAAATTTGAAAGTCCACTACTAAAAACAAATTTTCACCATGGTTGCTGATCAAATTTTCAAATGCCTAAGTGAAAGGCACCCCCTCTAGTTTGCTCTAGCTTCGCCACTGTAATCAGAATTGTGTGATATTTCATAGCCAAGGCGGTGTGCGCTGGTGTCGGTGGCATGAGCCTCGAATGCAGGCTGTCCTGCTGTTCACTCTGGCATCCGCATGCCTCGTGCAGGTCGCCGGGGACGACATCAACCTCCCTGCTATTATGATGTAAGGACAGAAATGGAATATAATACAGTATCAGTTTCTCCTCTACCACAATAGCTCATTCCAAGGGAGAGAAAACACTGTGACATTCTATTGCACTAGACTTTACACCTGTAAAGAAACTACACCTGAAATAATACCAATCGCCCAAACAGGGCCTTACGTTAGAAAAATCAAGAACCAAACACTATCTATGTACGTTCGCAGCAAAGGGTATTCAGCAGTAGTTAGACTCGGGCTTGTTGCTTCACATCTTGATATCCATATCGATCTTCCCTGCCAATATATTGATGAGTTGGCATGTTGCATGCTTCATCTAATATGTGACACTCCCAGATCCCTAGCAGACACATGTGATCACAATATGGGATCAATTACTTTGTTACAGATATATTCACGGTGCTGATGAGAAAACCTTCATGGCAACATATGAGTGTCTATTAAGACGTGTAAATGCATAGCATTGCAAAAGCACCTACTAGCAATTCTCAGTATAATATTGAAGTGATAAGAAATCGTATGCAATCAAATCCGGCTCAATATATATAAGGTAAGACGGGGTCTCCTGTTCCACACCTCTAGCTCAACTGAGTGTCCAAAAAACACAAGCATAGTATTCCCGAAAAGAAAGAGGATATATGGTTGAATAGTAGAGCTTGAAACAGAGGCGCATGCATGATTTGCTGGGAATGGGCGGCCAAAGGAAAATGGACACTAGATACATACCTAGTATGGGGTCCAAATGGAGTGCACAACCTTTTTGAGGTCTGAGTTTGTTCACATTGTAGAGGGATGAGAGAATCTAGTTTATCACTTCAATCTATGTTTCGTGTGATGCCGTCTGCCATAAGGATAGGGGAACAAAGCTAGAAGAATGATTACCTAGCTGGGAATGGCCAGTTTGGCGAATTGTGATTGCCGTCATGCTTCAATAAAATTAGTAAGATAGAGAAAGTATGAAGGAACTGAGTCTCAGCGCTGGGAGTGCCATCCATCAGACAGAACTGCTCGTCCTGGACATAGCTGGCTCATGTTGCTCGATCTAGTGTTTTGTCAGCAACACGCATACGAGGACCATCGCTTCTTTGGCTAGCTTCATCGCCGTGCATGTCTGAACCATCTTCCACATCTAGGCATAGGAGGAACCACAAGCCCAACTCACGCTATGCAAATCCAGCTTGGACTAGTTGATCGGTCTGCATGTATATGCTTGTAACGGGGGTCGAGATGGCAGTCATCAAAACACTTCAACAGAATGATTCTGGTAGTCATTCTGTGTAATTTGGTCCCATTCTTGCTGCCTTGGTCTATTTCTCCCCTCCCTCAACGTTTACCCTCATAATTTGCATGATGGTACGTATCAGACTCCTCATCCACCCAGGATTCCGATCCCTCACACAACCACTTCACATGGCTCCTTGCTTTTCATTGCACCATGGAATTAGCTACATGTACGACAAACGGGACACAAGTGGGAGCGCCGTTTGGCAACTTGGACTTCGTTTGTGTGGTGCACAACAACATTGTTGGCCAGTGCTTCATGGCGCTTGAAACTTATCACATCGCCTGCAACACCATCGTTATTAAGCAGCGCCTTTTTGTTCTAGAGTCCATCCATGTTGAGAATATATATCAACCCCAAGCGTAATGATGAGGTCACTACCTTATAGACAGTGACTTGGGGCTATGATGACCATAGATCAAGGCCCTCCGCAACGACCTCAAATTAGTATTGTTGACAACCTTATAGTGATAGAGCAAGAGCTGCTCCGGCGACGTGCTGTCGCGGCGAGGTCGCGCTGATGACCTGCGGCGAGATTAGATGGAAAACACAGCAAGAGAATAGGGTAGGTTGCTGCCCCACCAACGCAGCTCGGTCGATCTTTATTTCAGTATATATAGACTCTTGATCCTAGGCACAGGCGCCCGGATCACCCCCTGCGCCACGTCGAACACCGAGTGTCCGCCATTACAATGTGACATCCACCGCGTGCGCGATATCCGGTGTGGCGCCAACTAACCTGACCGACTCTGGATTGAGTCATGACCCGGCACGCCTCCGGTCATGCTCATCCCTATCTCAACTAACTAGACTCGACTCTGAATGATAAGATTACAAAGACGTGCAACAGTTTAGTCTAACATTTCACCCACTAAACTTGATGCACATGTAACATGCCGAGAGCTTGTCTTAACTCCTGAAACTTGGCTCACCCCAAGGCCTTCGTGAAGATGTCTGCCAATTGATCTGCAGTACCGATGTGATCCGCCTCCAGCTTGCCTTGCTCTATGCACTCAAGCAAGAAGTGATACCTTGTATCAATGCAATCGCAAACTTGTTATCCATTAACAGCTTCACCGACGCCTCCTTCATTCCCAACAGGTCCCCTATTAGTCGACTCAACCAGATACCCTGACATGTTGCTGCAGCTTCTGCCACATACTCCGCGTCACAAGATGATAATGCAACAATCTTCTGTTTCTGTGAAGCCCATGTGACCAAATTGTTGCCCAGGAAATAGATCACACCAGTGGTGCTTTTTCTGTCACTGACATCCCCGGCAAAATCGCTATCACTATAGCCCAACAGAAAAGGCTTCAGTTCGTCACCTCTGGCATACTTGCAGCCGAACCCAAGTATTCCACTCAGGTATCTGAGAATCTGTTTCACTGCACCCCAATGTGCTCTACTTGGTGCCTCCATGAATCTATTGACAACACCTACCGAATAAGCCAAATCAGGCCGAGTGTTGACAAGATATCGTAGGCTCCCAATGATGCTTCTGTACTCTGAGGGTCTCACAACCTCATCCTCTATCTTCTTGCTGAGCTTGAGTCGAGCTTCCATCGGCGTGGCTGTGGAATTGCAATTTGCCATACCTGCATTCTTCAATATCTTTGATGCATAGGCACTCTGACTCAATGTGATCCCATCTTCCCCTTGCTTGATTTCTATTCGAAGATATTAGCTCAGGAGACCCAGATCACTCATGCTGAATTTCTTCTTCATCTCCTGCTTGAACCAGCAAATGTCCTTGGCACTCGGCCCACAGATCACAAGATCATCAACATATACAGTGATGTTAAGCTGTGGGCGGACGCCTTGTTTGCCTCCGGAAACCAATGGAAGCATTAGGAGCAAATGGCTGTTCCGCACCTCGTCCAATTGACACATTCTCATGGCATCTTCTTTGTCAGCATCCACGCGCATTTATGGGATCTCACATGTGTTTATTCTACCTCCTAGCTGCCCAGGCCTCCCGTGTAGACTCTGACCTTGGGCGTTGGCTGCCCACTCTGCCAATAGCTTATGCCTTCCAGTATGCTTACGAGATAGAAAGGAACTTCTGGGCTCAAAGCATGAGGAAGGTTAACACAAAGATTGCTGAGTACGAAAATGCAGCGATGTGGAGCTGCAGGTGCCTGGTAGTGGGCGATGCTTCGATCCACCTCGATCTCAAATCACATCATTTGAGAAAATCTTTGATTGGAAGCACGTAAACATAGTTATAGGCATGCTCTTAATTGTATATACAACATACATAGCTAGCCGCTCAAAAAATGAATGATCAGTCACACATCAGCTTGGAACAGAGTGATGTAGCAGATTTTAAATGTGGACAATGCTAATTTTACATAGGCTATTGGATTAGTCTAGGTTTTTTGAGTGGGGTTTATTTTAAAGAATAGCTAAATCAGTCTATTTGTAATTTTAGTTTGGATAATCTGTTGGAGATGCGCCTCTCATTGGTTTATCAAGGAGCAGAAGGTGTACACATGTGTCTATGCTACATATGCCATATGTGCCAGTCAGCTATAATATGAAAATGAAAAAAAAACTAGTTTTTTTTTGTACACAAAGACACTGACATGTTCAATGTTAGGTGCAAAAGGTAGCTAGGCTGCACAAAACATATGCTATCCTCTTCTCATGCTTACAATGAAAAATAATAGCTGCAACAAGCTCAATATATAGGTATTTATTTAAACAAGTAAATGCAAGGCAAGGAAAAAGCACCTACCAACAATTACCAATATATATAGCATTGATAAGAAAAATAAATAATCAGTTCCAGCTCAATATATATTGGTTGTCTTCTCCGGTTCCATCTCTAACTCAACAAAATGCCCGAGAAACACAAGTATAGTATTGGCCAAAAGTAAGAAGATCGATGGATAAATAGTAGAATGTGAAAAAAAGGCACATGTAGTCATGATGTGTTGGTAATAAGAGGCTACAGGAAACTGAAACCTACATACCCAGTGCGAGGGCCAACTAAACCCAATCTCCTTGCTACGTTCTGATTCAGTTCATTCCCTGGGATGCGCACTGAGCCCTACGGACAAGTAGAGCCAAACCAAGCTATACTAATGGTTACCTGGTGGCTGCCTGTTACCAGATCGGTGATTGCTGGCTTGCCCCAACTAATGAGTAAGAACGACGAGGGATACATGCAGGTTCTACATCGATCATCTTGGTTTCATGATTTGCATCATCATAAGCAACAACTTGTCCTGGACACAGCGGATTGTTCAATGCTGATTTGAGAAGCCAAATCTAATCACTGATCAATTGAAGATGAAGAGTTTTCAGTGATGCAGTGTTTGATGCGGAATCTGTTATTTCGGTTTAAGATGACGTGGAATCTGTTGCATAACATGGGCGGGGTCTGTTTAGATGGGTCATAGCTAGGTTCTTACTTTGTTAATTAAGACGTGGTACCTTCACAAGCTTATGCACGCCCATGCACGGGCCACGTCTTGATCGTGCCCATTATGTTTCCTACATCTACCGCTCACACTCCATCCACTCCCATGTGCATGCACGCAAGCCCAGTACTTGTAGGAGGCATCTGCGGTCGGTGGGTCCCACTGCAACATGTGTTACACATGATCTAGTTTTGCGACATTGCAGATGAAACATTTTGCAACAACATACATCCAAAAAAATTGAAACACATGCAACATACGTGTGAAACACCATGAAAACATGTACGTAGCCATTGCAAAACATATGCAACATGTAGATAAAACAATTGCAACATCTATTTGAGATACCTAAACATTTGAAACATCCTCTTGCAAGATCTAGACATATTTTTGCAACATCCCAATCAAACACTTGCGACATTTTGCAAGATTTAGGACATACACATGGAAAGACCATTACAACATCTGCGACATCCCAATGTACTTTTGAAACATCGATATAAAACATTTGCAACATATATATGTCTAAAACATTTGTAACACTTGAAACAAATGCTTGCAACATAAAGTTTGAGTGCAACTTTTGTTGGCTGCTTGGGACAATGGATCCTTGAATTGTCTCTATAGAGTCGACCGTCCGCATTGCACGCGAACGAGCTAGATAGGTAGGTAGATGCGGAGGTGTTGGTCTAGCTGCCAACCATTGTAGTGGAGCACAGCCGTTGGAGTTCATGTCAACGGGGGCACTAGCAAAGCTCATCCATATGTGACTGCGGGGAAGACATTGTTGTGGTGCCAATGCGAGTCGAGAAGATAAGCTACCACTTTCTTATTTTTTTTTTGGTGAGGAGAGCAAGCATGTGGGCCAGTCCATTGCCCAGCTAAAAGCATGCAGGCAGAAAGACGTGAGACGGACCACAAACCTAAATCCTATCTAGTGGTCGTTCAGTGGGAACCAACCCAGCGAATGGTCTCACAACGTCTGTGTGGTTCCTCTTGTGGCATGAACGGACGTGCAGAGCCAGATAACATTGATGCCACAAGAGGTATGACGGGGATCAATTGCTGCATTTGGTTCCTTTGTGATGTTATGATGTCAGTGATGGCATAGGCGCAAAAAAAAATAAAATATTTTTTAAAATTGTTATAATTACTAAATAGTTTATCTATTTTAATTTCTGATTGCAATGGTGTGTTTACGCGACGAGACCAATAAAATTGACCCCATTTGAATATGTTTTGAAAAAAATTTCTAGTAGAATTTTATACATAAGCTTTGTTTAAGTAGCTTGTGTGTTATAAGTTTAGAATAATTTATACGTTATATGTTATGTGTTTTATATCATAAGTCACATGTTATAAGTTACTCCTTGCAATTATCTAGACATATTACTTACTGGTCAAATACCTGGTCTTATAGGTTGGGGTGTCAATTAGTCAAGTTATGATAGGTGAGGGGGTTATTTAGACTTCTTCCTCAATCTTTATAGTTGACAACTCTTTTAGTTGAATCCTTTTCCCTAATTAAATTAAAGGATTCAAATTTATGATTCAAAATTTTGTTTATTCCATGTTAATTAGGAATTTTCTTGATGGATATTTAATTTCCCTCCGTGTTTTCCTAGAAACTGTTCAAAAACTTTTTTTACGTGAAATCATATCTTGTCAATGAAAACTATGTTTGAATTTTCTTAATTTAAAGTTCAAATTTTACAAACAATATTGGAACCAGTAACTAACAAAATGAAAGTCTACATACAATCCTCACCTATTGTAAATGGACTACTTCCCACCCCAACCTATAAACTACGTATTCATCAACCCTTTCACCATTGTAAAACCGTTCCAATAACACTTTATGTTGGTTTTGCATAGTGGTTTTGCCATACTGGCTTGCTGAGTGGATGACTGACAAGCGGGTTATCTAGACTTTGTAGTTGACAGCATTTTTAGTTGAATTAGTTTAGGGCCCTAAATAATTCAAATTTTTTTAGTTGAATCTGATACTTAATATAGGACCCCACTATTAAGGACTATATTAATATCCCAAAAAATATCCATATATGTAAGACCCGGTGAACAGATATCCCCATCCCACCAAGATATCCATATATTAATATCCCAAGCTAGAAGATATCCACATTTCCATCGCAAGATGTAACAATAAATATAAAATATTAAAAGAGCATACATTCGGATAGTATAAATATATGAAGTTGGTTGTGCTTTTGTATATGCGATACATCCATAAGTAATAATCCTCTGATAGCTATAGTCCTCAGAGAAGCAATGGCATCGAAAATCAAGATAAGTACTAGGACTGTGTACTTGGCAGCTGCTTTCTTCTTGGTTCTGGGCATCATGTCCACTTTCCAATTCCCATCTTGCCAAGCTGGAGGCTGTACGCACCACTAACTTTCCCTACTCTGCGGCGTTATTCTTAATTTGTTCTCAAATTACTGTGACCAAACAGTCTTCACTGACTTATTCTATTCTGTTGCATCTCATGTTTGCATATAGGCCTAGGCTGCCATGGAAGGCCAAGCCGCCCCGCCGGGCATGAATGCTCCAACTGGGAAGGGGAGGAACCCTGCACAAATGCAGCGTGCTTTGCTCACTGCGCATCGCGGAACCACACCAAAACTGGTGCCTACTGTCTTTGGCCTTGGTGCTGCTGTAAAGTGTAGTTAAATGCAGCCATGCATGTTCCGTAAATGTTAAATAAATAAGATATTTCTCAATAGAAAGTTTCATTGTGTCCTTTTGAAGTTTGTTACATCACCACTATCGGAAACTTAAACTTACCTGACGTTTTGAATCTTTGATGACGGTTATTTTATTAACCATCGAGGTAAATACATAATCTTTACAGTTTTGGACAACACATAGGGAAATTCATATTACCTTCGCGGTATCCGAAAAACATACTCCCTCCGGTTTGGTATTAGAATATTTATGAAAATGTGATATATGTATACTTTTATCAAAGTATTTTTAAGACAAATTTATTCATATAATTTTCACATTTAAACTCAACAACTTAAAAGTTATTAATGATTTATGTTTCTAATGTTTGACTCAAACCTTATCCAAAACACTTTTAATACCAAACCGGAGGGAGTACATGGAAATTAAATAAATGTCATGAAAATTCCTAATTAACTTATGATTACATATTCCTAATTAACTTATGACTACATATTACCATTATGAAAAAAAATGAAAATAAAATAAAGATTAAAATTATGAACATCATAGTGTTAGTGATTGATAGGATATCTTAAGGTTTGTAGTTGAAACATTTTTCATTTGAGTTCATTAATTAATGAGTTTGTATTACAGTCTTCAAGAAGGTGGTATGTGAGAGTGAGGTTGCATTTGAGTCCTCAGAATGCTTAATTTCTTTGATTTCTTATTTTCTAGAAAATATTTATATATGAAAATGTTAACGGTAGTAGTGTGTGGCTAAAAGGAAACGATGCCTGCAATTGCAACTGCAGTATTGATCAAATTAAGAATTCATAAATTGTCTATTTCACTACTATGTAAAAAATATTAACCGTGACGGACTAAAGGCCATGGTTAATCGGTTTTAAGGCCACCAAAAAACTCCAGGGTTAATAAAAAACAAAAAAAGAAAATCGGATCGAAACCCTAATCATTCCGGATGCGCCGCCACAAGATCTGCCACTGATGCGCTGCTCCAACGGGGGACGCTGCTGCCACCGCCATACCAGATCTACGCCGCGTGCCGCCTTCATGCCCCCCAAGCACCGCTATCGCTGCCTCCTTGCCCCCGAGCATGGCCACAGCTGAGGCCGCTTCCGCGTCAAGCTGAGAGGGTTGTGGGTGAGAGAGAAGTCGGTTGGGAGGGGAGGCCTGGAGGGGTGCAGTGAGTTCGTTAGGGTTATGTTTCATTTATATAAACCTCAACGTATGTAGTTAACGGGTTAACTAGCCGAGATGGGCTAAGTTAGAGTTCTTCTTGATACTAGATTTTTACCGTGTGGCTATTATTATAACTGCTACAGTTAATTAAAAATAACCACCATAGTTAAAGAAACTGCTACGGTTAATAAACTGGAAATGCCATGTAGAAGATTTTTTGTATTAGTTTTTTTTATTGGAAAAAGATTTGTAAAAATGTTAACAGTAGTAGCGTGTGGCTAAAACAATGTACGATGCCTGCAGTTCCAACAGCATTATTGATTAAAATTAAAACAATGGGAAAAAAAGCAACATGCACTTACTATATATATTACTACATAGAGCTTTCTCTCGAGCTAGTAACATGAGGAAGTGAAACCCCTATTTTACGGAAAGAGAGGGAACTTATTCTGAGTAAGAAATATGTATGGTGCCCATGCGTAATGGGAATAGGAGGCGTGTGGGAAATCCCAGCTATACTACTACAGGAAGAAGAAAGTGACTGTCTGCAATCCGGCGCCAGGCTCCTACACCTCTCACGTCCCACTGCGTCTGCCTACTACCGGGTGCCAGGCTCCCCGGAAGTCAGAGCGAGAGAAACCCTCGACCGTGCCTAGACGACTAGACACCTCAACCTCAATATACCACCACATCATGCTCCACAGATCCACTACTGGCACAGGCCGTCGGACAGAGGTTGGTGACCATGGACTTGGCTGTGCACGGGACTGTGGGTTCCTCGTTCGGTTTACCTCCAGATCTAGACTTTGTGATGGCGCCTTGCATACGACTGCCTTGTGAAGATGCTACACCATTTGTACACGCTTGTCAAAGATCTGTCTGTCAAGAATGAGCTCCTCATGATCAACAAGCTCATGCCACACATGGGTCTTTGTTGTAGGTGTGAGCACGAACCAAGGTGCAAAAATGTGTCTGTCTAGCTGATTAATATACGTGAGCCTGAAATATGGATCACTTTGTTAATCGTAAATACTACTTTGGATCATCAGCTTCCTTCTTCTTCTTGATATTATTAATGCTGCTGATTTCATTTATACAAACGAGTCGGACAAATCAATTTACTTGTGCAAATATATCAAAACGTAAGCATCCAGAGGTGTTGATTTCATTAAATGGCCGCCCACTCCAATGCATAGAGTGCTGCCAGTATCTCGAGAAATTCAAGGGTAAATATATATCCAGCATACCATGCCTCCAGAGAAGAAACTGGACACGATGCGTGGAAACATATGAGGTAGAAGAATTATAACTTAGCCTCATGAACTACCGTAGGAATAGTAGACAAAAAGCTAGCTGCTGATGGTGGATGGTTGGCATCCAATATCCCTGCAGAAATCGACATCGATTTGATATGTATTAGCTCATCTGTTGACCCGTAGCTGGTTATTAATTGGAACCAACATATTTCTGTGACAGTGAGCCCACGCATATTTACATGCAGCGCGTGTATATGTATGGACTGGGTGGAGAACAATGTGACCACTTCGGGTGGTATTTGTTTAATTACAAACTGTCCTAGTTCATACATAGAAGAACAGGTGGGTGAAGGACGCGCCCGAAATCTGGTTCAATCATAATGTTGAGCTTGACAAGAGTCACAAGGACTTCTTGGTTACTCATATTTTGCCTCGGGCAAAGTTATTGACATCATCGGCCCTTCTATAAACGCTGTGAGGAAATTGTGCAGGGCACACAGTGGCCACTCACAATCTCGTTGAATTCTGTTGTGCTCGACTTCATTCTGCTGGTTCCAAACAGTGGAAAAAATACCAAGGTTCCTGTTTTTCCTATAGGAGGACCAGATATATTACTTCTGAAAGCCAAAGCAGGAGCATCACACAAATTATTTTCAGCTTCCGTTGATCATGCTAGAAGATGAAGTTCACACTATCACCTGGTTTGGAGACAATCATGTAAATAAGGAAATAACATTCAAAAGGATATTATGTAAAAAACGCGGATGGTCTTATGTTGTCCACCATATAGTCACTCAGGATTCTGCAAATCGATGTGGTTAGGCATCCTGGCACCAAGCATCAGAAAATTATTTTAATATCTGAGAAATTTGTAACAGCCTAAGATAATCGACAATCGAGACCTGAACTCTATTATGTGTTCGTGGCAAAATTAATTTAGATTTAGTCCAGTACACATGTTCCTCACTGGTTTTAATACCCAGAGGTGCAATGTATTCATGATTGTAAATTTAGAAAATATAAAGGACCCAAAATGACTGCGTCATCTGACTCGTTGAGATATGAAGAAAACTATGCAGTCAAGGTGGCAAAACAATGCCTAACAATAAATGATCCTACCAAAACAAATCACTATAATCAGTAATATATAAGAAAAGGAATTATTTTTCCTCCGCTTGAACTTCAGATATCCTGATTGTTGGTTGCTTATATATAGAATGCTCCGCATTTCAATAAGAACATTGAGCTCCACACATTTCAAAGCATCCAAGAAAATGTAGAGTATAGAAGAACAATCGAAAGGGCTGGATAAGACAGCTAGGTATCATTGGGATTATGAGGCAAACAGGAAATAGAGAGCACCAGGCCCTCTAGTTCGAAATCTTTGATAGAACATCAAGAAACCAAGACCGCCTTTGGCTTCTGGAGATTTCAAATGCCTTGCAGTGGTGGGTTATTACCTTGGTGCCGATGACACCGTAGCAGTGGGAGGCCCAAGAAAAGTGCACACTATATACTGCGAGAAGATGGTGCGAGTGTTTATTGTTGCTTGAGCTTCGAGTCATTACCGTGTGGTATGAATGTAATCTGCCAATTTTGTGGTTATCAGCTGTGCTGGATGCACTATTAGTTGCTGGGGTATGTAGTATCTCCAGTATGTTGTAACAATTTTAGAAACATTCAAAATATCAGAGAAAATAAAGGAGCTGTGTCCTCGGAACCAAAACACATACTCTGTTGTCATTGTTCTTCTTTCGGTTTTTGATGCCATGTGTTTGCATGAGCTAGATCCATGCAATGATGTTTTCATGAACATATATTTCAATCCAATGAGTGGAGGCAACCAGTCCCATTTGTCATATCGTTTTTCTTCCTTGCACTACATCTGATATCGCTCACATCTCCAGTGCTAGCTGTAGAAACTAGCAGCAGAGTAGTATGCCCAAGTTCCATACACCCAACCTCTTACTGTGTCATAATCAAAAGAAAAGAGAAATAATAATTTTGCAGCGCTATCGGTGGATTATAGTTTGTCCTTGTTCAGTTTGTAATGTAATATTAATCATTGCAAATTGCTATTCTTATGACTAGCACTTGATGATTGGCCCCTTTGTATTGACGCAGTTGGTCACCAGTATCTAGGGTATTGATGTGCAAGCGATAACTGCTAGCATTCGTCAGAAGAGTGATACTCGCCTGTTATTGCTCCTGGCTGATACATGATAGTCTAAAATGAGATATTCATGGTATTGTTGACATGCCTATAGGAGTGTTGGAACGGCCGGCTCCTCTGCTCTTGACCTCAGGAAACTATCTGCTTGGAGGAATGGGCGACAGCTCCGCGTGCCCGTTGATTGGCGTGGCAAAAGGAGTGTTCCCCGAGCCTTGGTTGCTCGGAAGGCTAGGTTGATGATCGGGGCGTCGGCCCTTGCCCATGCACTGGCTTCTGTATTGCCCTCAAGACCCAAGAGATCCCGAAAGGATCGGTTGGTGGTCTCTTTGATCGGTAGTGTCTTTGCATCGTCGCATATGAGTCGTTTCTAGAGTGGGTTAGATTTGCCTCCCCCACGTACTAATCTGTTTCAACAACGTTTGTAGTTTAATCTCCTAGTATTTTGCTTCCTCACTTTATTATATATATATATATGTTGTGTGACATAAGGGCTCTGATCTGGTTGTTTTTGGTCACATTTGTCCTGTGGGTAATTGGACATTTGGAATACAATGCGAAAGGGTCCTAGCAGCAATTATATAATCAAAAGATGGACACTGGCCACTAATGCTTTCAACCGACCGACTTAAGTAGAGTATTATATTACTATATATTATACGGAGCACTTTTGAACCGACCAAGTAAGGTATTGTTCTAGTTTTCAACTGACCAAGCCAAGTATATTAGTCGTATATTAGTCCACTTTCACGTGGCATTGCTCTTTCTTGGCAGAAGAGCTTAGCATAATCCTCCTATTCGGTACACTGTGCTGCACGATTCTATATATCCGAACAGCTCGCCATGCTTTCGTTATTTTTTTTCCTAGCAGTTGTCTGAGAGGCAAATGCTGCTGATATCTGCACAACTGAGATTGAAGCAAAAACTGAAAATTCGTTATACACAAGGGCTTTTTTTTTGCAAAATTATTTTTTTGACCAAAGTTAGCCTGCCCAGCTTATCTAGAACTCTTATAAGGATAAACCCCACTAGATAATTTCTCTCTACATAAAAGGTGTCCACATCATTCCCCACTAAGTGAACCCACTGTATCCTGACTTCGTTCTTTTAATGCATCATGCTACTTGCATGAAGACTCCATCCAGCATCAAAGACATTCGTATACTGAAGCTATATAACATTCCTCTCAAAAAAAAAAAAAGACATCACAGAAGTCTCTGATCAGTCAAATGATTAAGAAAACGTTTTTTGCTTTTTGAACAAACCAAGCCAAGTATCCTACCTTTCAACCGACCAAGGCAAGTATCCTACTTTTCAATTGACTAAGCCAAGCATCCTACTTTTGAACCGATACCCACTCAAGTATATAATATGACAATTGTTCACGTTGATCCGAAAGAGCTAATAAAATATTAATTCAACGTGTGTACACAGAGTTGGTTTCTCGGAAGGTATATATATAGGAGTATGTACCATTTGATTGCCGTTCATGGCAGTCAGTTCACCGTGCTGCCATTTGATGATCAGCAAGAAGCAAAGGGTGGTGTCAATTTCTTCACGAGAAGCAAACTGATCGTCCTTCTGGACCTTCGATCCTCACTGAGGACAATAAAGGTAAGATATGACAACCTCATTTGTGTATATAAATACAAGAAGAAAAAATTACATAGGGTTGATGCATGTTTTATTAAAGAGTAAATTCATGGATAGTCCATTTATTACATAGGACATGTTGATTTGGTATATCAAGTTTGAAAGTGCATTTTTAAGTCCAAAATCTTGGCAACTGATGCATAACGAGTCCATACCCCTCCTTGATTGCTCGTGTTTATAGAACCCCCCTAATTTCATTTTCATTTGACACAAGCTTTACACTTCACGCACGCTGGCCGCATCTGGTGCCCACGACATCCACCCACCCGCCATGCCTTGTGCTCACGCAGGACGCCCGGTCACGATGTCGACCACTGCACTGGCCGTGCATAAACACAGTGCTGGCCGCGAGCTCACCATGCTGGCCATGCCACCTTCCGCGAGGGAGGTGCGCTGATTGCCTCATCCCATGTCATCAACAGCTGTCAGCTGCCAGCCTATTTGTAGTCCGGGGACCTTGGTACAACAATTTAAAACCCTATGAATGGTGCTAAGAAAACAGCCGTCTGTTACCCTCAGGCTTTAGAAGCCATTTTTTCTTGGATTTCACAGTCCATTTTTGCAAGCTTCACTCTACCACTTGGAACATATTTGGGATGGGCCTTGAATATAGGGAGAAAAGATCCAACTTTGCATTTAAAGCTACATCATATCCGTTTTCTATTCATATGAACCCAAAAGAATTACTAGATTACTCTAACCACTACATCCCTAGCTGCCATCATCACTTCTACGAAGGCTGAAAAAATTTTAGGGCGGGCTAAAACAAAGGAGATGTTGATTTGCATGAAGATTTAATGGTGTTTTTTTGTTTTTGCTACAGTAATTAACCTTGATTATTGGATTTTAGGAGGGGCTAGAGCCTCACCCGCCCTAGTGCTAGCTCCGTCCATGACTTCTACTGCTTTCATAACCAAAACATGACCCTAAACTGACGTATTATCCTACTGTCATTGTTATCTATTGTTTTATCCAACTTATTACCTTGTTCTACAGTTTTTAGAACATATATATATACTTTGGCCCTGTACCTGGTAGTCGAGAGATTGATTTCCTCTGGGGCTAGATATTGTGATTACAAGCATACAGATTCAAAAACTACAAGTAGAATTTTCACACTCATTTTGAGAAAATGTTGCAGGTCTCTCATATAATTTGCTACTGTGTTTCTGAGCTCTCCACTGAAGACCGGAGTGTCTTCAGAACGTACCATTCTTTCCACGTCTTATTTTTTTATTTTCATTTGTATATTCTGATATATATGCACAAGCTAACGCATTGACCATAGCCCGTTTGTGTTTTTATTCTACCCCTTCATTGGTTTTCATGTTTGAAACCTGTTTGCATGAGCTGCATACATAGTCAATTCAAAAACTCTGTGAGGAACGATACAAATTGATGGCCCATCACTAGGCTGTTCCTACCTTGTAAGTCGTGTAATAATTAGCAACCTTGTAATTCTTTAGAAAGATTCAGGGAATTTGTTGTGGTGAATGGATTGCCCCATAGAACAGTCCTGGGGAATCTGGAATTTGAATCGCAGTTCTAACTGGGCTCTATAACTTTATAATCGAAATGGCTAAGGATGTTTTTTTTTTTTGTTATGGCTTTCTTCATGTGGCAGAAAGCTAAGTAATGGCTATTCCGAAGGTAGAATAGTTTTAAACAATGTACAAAGACTAGGTCTTTGCTTTTTACTTATAGCATTCTTTCTTTTAGGTAAAAGAAAGAACTCCAAATAAAAAATAAGAAAAAAGTACGATTTTTTTCGAATCCATTCTTTCCAATGAACAGTTCTTACCTTAACCTTACCGAAATGGATTATTTTAGATATTTAAAGAAAAACAGTGTTTAGAGATTTATCTACTTACTCTAGACATTTATCTACTTAACTCTAGACTAAGTAGATTTTGAATGAATATTTACCCAATCCATCTCAAAATATTTGGATCAATGTCTAATGAAACTAATTTTTCTACAAATGAATTGTTTTTTATTCTATCACATTACTGGGGAAGATCTGATTCCTGGAGACGCAGATTCATTTTATTTTAATGCATTAGAGAACTACCCTAACTATATAGTTGCCCAATAAAATATATCCAGCAACTGACTTTATTGAAGCACCAAAACATATGAATTTACATCAATTTTATTGTGTTCATGAACTCAGTGAAGATTAATCCAATTCTCGCAATGGCTTTTGAGTACAACGACCGCATAGCGGTCAAGAGTTCAGCAATCACGGAAGACCATTCCGAGCTTGACACTGCTGGAAAGTCCATAGTCGGTGCACGCCCAATGGTTCCTCATCCTCCTTCACTCCAAGGTATATGTTCAATCAAGGCGGACATTCAAACAAAACTAGCACACTAATCCATCCCCAAAATAAAACTAAAGTAGCTTTTATTAACTGTCCACACAGAACGCTCCTGAATTATCACTCGGGCCATATATTGCAGTTAGATGTATATCTTGGAACAATTTTGTAGTAACTCCTGAGTAGTGAAAAACTAGCTAGCAAGCTAACTCACACAAATATAGGTCGTTAGCAGCTAGCTATTTTTTCTACAAATTTAGATAGATTTTTAATGTAATAACATTTTGATTGGATAGTTTTTAATATGATATTTTTGTGGAGATTCATATTAACTGAATTATTACGAGAGTCAAATATATATAATTATGTCTTCCCATCACTCAGGCGAGGAACCTGTCTCAGAAGACTACGTGAAGCATGTGGAGATGCACATTAAGAGCATGCTGCTTCCAAAATACGGCACTGATGAGTCACAACAACCACCAACCATCTACAAGGTTCCCGAAGATATCAAAGGTGGAAACGAGCATGCCTACGTCCCCTTAGCGGTCGAGATTGGCCCATGTCTACACTACAAGCTCAACTCGGACGAGTACAAACACCTTCGGGATTACAAATGGTGTTGTATTCACCGACTCATTGGCAGACACCACCTTCTCCAGGAGCCCGAGAGGACGCCCATGCTCCTTCACCGGTGCCTCAACTCATTGAGGAGCCTAGAGCCATGGATCCAAGCATCCTATCAAATTGATTGGAAGTCAAGTTTTCCTAGACTAGACTACCGGTACAAGCAGGACCTGGTTCTCAACATGTTACTAGATGGATGCTTCATCCTTCATCGCCTTCTCAAGTATGCACAAATAGCAAAAAGAGAAGAGATGGAGGCAAGTACAAAAGAGGAAGACGAAGAGGATGACGATTGGACCCTGGTGTTCGGCAGGTGCTGGGTCTGGAACTTTGTCACATACGACCTGCTGCTGTTCGAGAACCAGATCCCTTTCTTTGTTGTGGAAAGCTTGTTCCATGACTTTCGGACGGACCCCAACCAGAGCAGCGACATCCTCATAGCCGGTGCCCTGCGCCTCTTCCGGTCCCTACGACCACAGCCGCTGCCCTCTTTCCACATCTCCTGCAGCAATGTACACCACCTCTTACACCTCTATTACATCTCTGTTTGTATTCCTGCCAAGACACAAGAGCATTACGACCTCCGCGGGCGCGGGATGCTACCGTCCGAGCTCTCCCAGTGGATGCCATGTGCCAGGGAGCTTGAGGAGGCTGGCGTCAAGTTCCAGGCAAGAAAGGGTGCATCGAGCTTCCTTGACGTGAGGTTCGGTGCTGGTGTCTTGGAGATCCCAATGCTGCGGTTGTCACGACAATAGCGAGCAAGCGCCGCGCAACATGATCGCCTTCGAACAGACCTACCCGCTGACGCCGGGCCACGTCACCGCCTACGCCATTTTCATTGGACTGCCTTGTGGCCTCATCAGAGGACATGCGGCTACTGCAGCTAAGAGGCGTGCTCGTTAACCAGATGAATGGTGTACGAGACAAGGATGCAACAGGATTCTTCAGTGGCCTCTGCCATGGGGTCTACATCTCCAGCGACCGCAACTACCTCGCCACCGTGATCGCGGAGGTGAACAAGTATCAGCAGGCAAGGTGGCCTCGGTGGCGCGCAGCACTCGTGCGCAACTACTTCAGCAATCCATGGGTGGCTACCTCGCTCGCCGCCGCTGTGCTCCTCCTCGCCCTAACTGTAATGCAGACCTTCTTTGCCGCATACTCTTACTTCAAGCCGCCTCATTGAAGTTAACATGTAGTGTGCCCTTCAATTGATCAAAGTTATTCAACATGGGGAATTGATAGCCTTTCCATTAGCTATAGCAACAATTTGGGACGCTCAGAACGCATTGCATTGGAACTAGAGGTAGATAAATCTCTTTGTTGAAATAGGCATGTAGAAACAGAGATCTACCATATTCAAGGTTCCATAACTATCAATTGATCATTTGATTCATATATTTGGTTGAGAATCTTCATCTTTAAGGCGCTCCACGAAATATACCCCTAAGTTCACATGATTTATATGCTGTGGTGATCTTGCACCTGTTCACGTTGCCATAAGCACCAGCATCCTACTGCTCTATATCCTAGTCACCGCGTTCCCGGGACGACCGGGTCGAGGAACGGGAACGAGGATCGTGGTACGCCGTTTTTCAATACTATTTGGAACGACGAGTATACAGCTTCAGCACATCCCAAAGTAACTTGGATCATGATCCAAGTTAGTTCGGGAGACGATGTTCCCGGAACGATGGGAAGGAACGAGGGACGCGAACCATGCATATATAGATGGATACTGTTTGAAACAATACTTCAAATGAAAAATAACCAAGTAGCTTAATTCTCTCATACTCAAAGATAGAAAAAAAACTAGCAGATGCATGAGATCAGACTGAAGACTTATCACTGATCGACAATAACTGACTTAATTGTTTGACTAACAATCAACTTAATTGTTTGACTGACACTCAAAGGTAAAGAAAAATAGCAGATCCATAAGACCATGATTGACTGATCACCGATGGACTCCTCACTCCTCAGTGACCTCCTGATGAACTGCTGATGACGTCCTACATTCAATAGCCTACTACGTACCTGATAACAAAATCAAGAATCCATGGTTGTGTCAGTTGAACCTTCTGCTAGTCTAAACTAAAGGGTAATATATATCAGGTTTGTCCTATACATGGAAGAGACAAAGGCAGTGGTGTTACTACTTATTATGTTGAGAGGGTTGGATCGTGAATGAGTACACACAAATTGAGTTCTATTGTTCTATATGTATATATCTAAAAGGATGGATATTGAATTACTAGGCCATTACCTTAGATGGTTGAATAACTGGGATCTACGTCCCAATTAGCATGTGGCCCTTTTTTGTAACTCTCAGTGACTCTGGACAGAAGGCACAAATTGGAGTGAACATAGACAAGCTTATCTGCATTCTTAGCATTTAGCTTGTTCCTCTTTGCACTGTGGACATATTCATAAGTGCTCCGAATCCTTTCTGTTGATGAGCTACTGATGGGTTGAGACAAAATCTTTAATGCGATTGCTGCCAGATCTAGAGTTTTAGAGCCATAAGTTTCCCACCAATCAATTGCATCCATGTTGTATGTATCTTGTTTCACAGAGGGCAGTGCATAAATTCCCTTCTTGGAAATGAAATGAGTGAATTGCCAGTGGAGGATCTTTTGCTCACTTGCATCATCTCCTATTTTTTTAAAAGCTTCTAACAATGCTTTCATGACATCTGAATCTTAACTTACAAAACCCCCTAGGAGCTGGCTTTTCAATATACCTCCGATCATAATATTTTGGATTGAGAGCAAATGCTAGACTGTGAAGTGGAATATTCATCTTCTCCCAACGGTCCATAATTATTTCTTCCACATCTGGATAGTCTAGCTTGTGAGGGTTGTCACTCATGATGTCTTTGATCTCTCCAACCACGTTGTCCATTCCATCATATATTTCTCCCATTTTTGGACCTTCTCCATCACTGAACCTCAACACTGAGTATGTAGGCTCTGTGATGGCAAGGATGTTGTCAACCTCATTCCAAAAGCTATCATTACTGATTGTATCAACAACAACCTTTTCTTGTTGCTGCTGTTTACTACTGCAGCTTTTGACCCAATCTTTCCATTGGCTGGTTGCCACAGTGGTGGAAAGACCATCTCTCACGCCCCGCAGCCTTTGCAATAAAATGTAATGGTTGGCAAATCGAGTTTTGGCCACATTCAGTAGGTCCAAACGAGAATTATTTTTCGAACATGGCTAGACAATGAGAATGGCTCATGAAAAAGTTGACAATACCTTTACCCGCCTTGTAGGTATCAAGCATCCATGGGAATTTGGCCAAAAAATCCTTGAATATGAGATTCAAGGAGTGCACTACATATGGACTTAAAAAAATCTACTTATGAACCTGAAAAGGATGTTTCAAATCTCTTTGTTATATGGGAAAGTAAGAAAGAAGCAATTGAAAACTTGAATGACAATTGAATTTGATCTTACTTTTGAATTTCCCTACCTACAGCTTTACATTTTTGATGCATTGTCGGTCACCACTTGAATAACATTTTTTGGTTCAATTTCATCAATCGCTTTTAGTAAAAAATCAGCAATTGCTTCACCAGATTTTTTTCAATTCGAGTAATCTTCGCATATAAGAAGCATGAACCTCTCGCTATTTGAGGCAAGCACATTTAACATTGGCTGGACTTTAGTATTAGTCCATCCATCGATACAATAGAGACTCCTTGTGTTAACCTATTTTAGTTAAACAATAGTGTTAAAATATTAGTTAGAAAACAACGATTGCCAGACCATTCGGTTAATTATTAGCACATTCAGTTAGCACATTCATTCCGAAAGGTTATGCAATAGTCTAAAATATTCAGAAGCTAAGTGATACAATTACTATGCACTGCAGACAGGTCAATGTACCTAAAAAGGCATACCAAGTATCTCTCACTGTTGATAAATGATTTTCTACATTCCTCTTGAGTGCATCTAAGAGAGTGGTTCTGGCCTTCTCACTGCTAGGACCTTTATATCCCTTTGGAGCATTATTTATAGGTGTAACCATCTCTGAATAATAAGGGCTTCTTAAGACATTAAAAGATATGCCGCAGCCTGCTATGAATTTCAATACTTTCAAATCAACAACATCCCTTTATGCTGCACCAAAAGATTGTGCTAATGAATTGTTGAACAACATCCTTTTTTTTCGCTGCACCGATTTTGAAGATTGTTCAGCTTCTTTAAACCTGTTAACACCAACAAAAAAGTGCATCTCTGAAGTCTGAATCTATCAACAGGTACTATCTATTATGTACAGAAAAAGACTATCTACCGTATCCCGCAATTCTCGGGTCTTGGCCGCATCATTTAGAAGAACAGGACAACGCTGAATCTGTGGTTTCTTGCCCGGCAGAGCACCAAGAAGATGAACACGAACTCTGGTTAAGCTACTTTTGAATTCCTTTTTTGCAATTGTTGCATCTCCAATTCTTTGATCCACGGTCGTTCTTTCCTTTCTCTCCTTGAAGCATAGTAATTTCAGCCATGAGAGGATTTGTCTTACCAGCTGCTTGAGCCTGAGTCAGGGTGGTTCAAGCAAATCATCAGAGAACAGTGACACAACATTTCTACTGCAGCTAGGCAAATTAATGGTGACATTCAGTAAAGGAGTTTCAGGCAGGGGCAAAAAGCAACCATAATCAATCTGTACTCATAATTTACTCATAATTTGATTAATGAATTTGTACCATAATCAATCTGTACTCATAATTTACATTCAGTAAAGGAGTTTCAGTAAAGGATTAATGATTAAATATTTATGCACAAAATGCTAGAAATGTGTGCTATGGTGATGGAACAATGGATAATTCACTGGCCTGCCGCTGGGCTATTAGATACATATAATGGATCAGGAAAACTTCAAATCATTTATAGTGGCTTACACATGGTAAGGACAAATGACTGAATTGAGAGGTAATAGATTCATTAATCAATACATGACATTTGGACAGCTGTGTGAAAGAAATTAAACATAGAGAAACAGAACAGCTTATGGCAAAAAGTACTCATTTGCTTAGGGTGTGTTTAAGAATTAAGACCATAAGTCCTGAAGCAACGTGTGATATTAGTGGAAGGATGATAAATAAGATATATTGGAATCACCAGTAGCAGCAAAGCGTGTTCATTTGGACACAGATTGGTCCATTAGTTATTAGTAGTCAAGTACGTTTGAAAAGTTCAGAGTCCAGTGGCACGTCCTACTGAATCCAGACACTCACCGACGGCAAAACAACAGTCAGGTGCTTGACTCAGGCATTTCATTAAACACCAATTGTACACCAAGATTGCATGGTAAAAGTTGAATACCTGACAGGGTGGTTCTTCCTCTTCATCGTCGAGTTCCATGGCCCCTTCCTCACCATCGGCATCTATGTCTTCACCATCGGCGTGTATGTCTTCATCATCCTCGGACCGCCTGCGCTTCCCCGATCCAAACGCCATTGCAATCCGGCAGAGAAGAGGGAGGACCGGAGAGGATGGAGAAGTGCAGCTGACTGCAGAGTGACGGACTCACACTCACCTAATACAGTCCCCAAGCAGCTTGGCCTTCCACCTTCTGCACCAGGACTCGGTGCTGATTAATGGGGGGCTGACCGGCGCTTCGCCTCCCTCGTCTTGCCCAGATGGGAATGCACCGCTTGGCCTTCCGTTCCTGGTCGGCAACGCGGTCGAGTTCCACGGGCGGCGCAGGCGACCGGCGGGGTCGTGTTCCACCTGCGATCCGTGATCGACCCCGGCGTGTTCCCGTTTCGCGTTATGGGACGACGTCCCGCGGAACGAGGATCGCCGCGTCGTCCCACGTTCCCGGTGACTAGGCTCTATATATTCGTTTCCCTAGTGCCCCTAGATACAAATACCTTCCATCTATTTGGACATCTTTTATTATGCCAGATGACTACTATTAAATATCTTGGAACTACACCCTGATTGCATCCTTTTTATTTTGCTAGTTATAGCTATGCACATCTTTCTACCCATCACATATGTGGCAGTAGGAATATGACGAAGTTGGAGTATGGAAGGAAATGGGAATGCACAAGTTGTTTGGAAATTCACATAGTTGTATTGTATAGCATCTGTCTGGACAAAGCAAAATAAAGGAGACAACTGCGATGGTCGAATCGTTTGGGCTAAGATATGTCGGACATTAATAAATCAAAAGGCCACGATACATCTACTTCAGTTTTTGTATTTTGGGGGCCCGGGTTCGAATCCTGGCACCCCTCAATGAAAAACAGAGCGACAGTCTGCCCTTTCGATTTCGTTATTGTATTTTGCATAGATTGACTTGTCTAGGCATGGCGACCTAGAGGCAGATGTATGGATTGTGGATTAAGGACCCCTCGATCTGATGAATCAAACTCAAAAGTCATGTTCACGGGTGCATGCAAAAACAGAGTATGTGTGTAGTATGCCATGCTGATTTTCGACCTCTGCATGCCCTACCTGGAGAACAACCCGTGCCCAATTTTTATAAGACCAGACAGCTATTTTGTATACGGGCCTGGAAGGTTTCTATCAAAATGGTCTTCTTGGAAGATCTGTTCTAATGCGTCATGGGTTGAACCGAAGTAACCGATGAAACCCGTCCTCTTCCTAGCGAAAGCAGCGATTTTGCATGATGAGTAGCACGACGGGGAATGTGATAAAAATCAAGGGCTACGATTTTTTTGTGATGGTCTTTTACGTTCTGTAGGAAGTAACCGATGTACCAGAGCATGGTCTTATTGTCATACTATTTTCCACTCATGCTAGAAATACTTCTGTCGAGCACTTTAGAATTGTAGTAGGTACCAGGTTAGTAATGATATGCCTTCCACATTTAGTTCCACTTTCACTGGCACAACTAATATATATACAGTGTTGTGTTATTCCTTCGCCGAATAAATCAATAGAATGCAAACTAGCACCGCCGCACTGGTGATAGTAGTCTAGCTATAGAAGGGAACGACCACGATGTTCAGTAGATAGCTGACAGTTCGGAAGAAATGATTATATGTGTTGGGAAGAGGAGGCAATAGGAAAATGCATCTCAAGGTTGGATCAAGACTCATACGATATTTAACAAAGTATTCTTGAACTACAAGTCTACAAGAAGGAAAAGACCATTGTCACTAGGGACCTGCACTGACTGCTTTCATGTGGCAAGGATCAATGTATGGCCAAAACATAGTGCTTTCTGTCGAGCTTGTAACTTGAGGAAATGCAACCACTATTTTACTGACTGAGAGGGAGCAAATTCTGTGTAAGAAATATCGTGCCCATAGGAAATGGGAATTGGAGGCAAGTGGGAAATCCCTACTATACTACTATAGGAAGAAGAAAATGACGGCCTGCAATCCGGCACCAGGCTCCTACACCCCTCACCTCCCACTGCCTGCCACAGGGTGCCAGGCTCCCCGGAAGTCAGATTGAGAGAAACCCACGACCGTGCCTAGATGGCTGGACTCCTCAGTGCCACCACATCTTGCTCCACAGATCCACTACTGGCCGAAGCAGTGGGGTAGAGGCTGGTGACCATGGGCTTGGCTGTGCACAGGACCATGCATGCGACTGCCTCGTGACGATGCTACGCCATCTGTGCGCACTTGTCAAAGATCTGTCCATCAAGCATGAGCACCTCATCACCAAGCTCATGTGTATAAGATTCCACACATGGCTGTTGAAGGTGTGAGCACAAACCGAGGTGTGAAAATGCATTTCTCTAGCTTATTAATATACATGAGCCTGGAATATGGACTTTGTTAATCTGAATTACTTTGAATCATCAGGTACCTTATGCTTCTAGATATTATTCATGCTGCTGACTAGCACGATCATCATGTACCTTATGAAAACTATGCAGTCAAGTAGGCAAGAGAATGCCTAACAATAAATGTACCTACCAAAAAAAATTCAATAAAATTGGTAATATAAGAAAGGAATTACTTTACTTGTACTGCAGATAACATGATTGTTGGTAGCATATATATAGTCTGTTCCTGTTTTAAGAACACTGAGCTCCACACATTTCAAGCATCCAGAGGAAAGTGTAGACTATAGAGGAGCGATCCAAAGGGTTGGAAAAGATTACTAGGCATAATTGGGATTATGTGGAAACAGGAAATAGAGAGCACCACAGGCCCTCTTGTCCAATATCTTTTATAGAACATCAGGAAAAGAAGAGAACCTTTGGCTACTCATCTCGCAGTGGTGGCTACCTGGCAGTGGACAACACGACAATAGTTGAGAGAAGAACACTAAGCCTTTGGCCGCCAAATGTCATCGTCACTCCATGGTGCCAGCGACCTGTGTTGGGTGTGTTGATGGGAATGCAATAGAAAAGCGAATACAACGTGATGTTGAAGATAATCTGGCTAGCTAGAGCATATGTATGGAGGCTATGTTTTTTTATTGAAAGATCCGGCAAGCCAAATTTGATTGATAGTAAGAAGGAACTAGCATACACCATTGGCAGCACGAGCAGCGCCCACCCTCAAACCTAGCCTAGGCTGACTTGGGGCTTAGTTATACAAAACTGATTACTCACTTACATTAGAGACAACAAATAACGACATAAAAGCTGATTACTAACTTACGGATACCATGGTGAGTGTATTGATAATTGCATGAGCTTGAATTCAATAAAAATAGCGTGTGGTGTGGATCTAATCTTAGTTTGGGTTCTAGTTGTAGATGATTCCTAGGATAGAAGTGCCATCCCACCAAGACCAAGCGCTAGCATTGCTGGTAGGAATGATAGCTAGGAGGAGTGGGAGCACCACGGCGCCTAGTGCCCTTCTCTGTGCTACCCAGATCACGTCCATGACTACGATGAGTGTTCTGAGAGCCATAAGCGGTCTACACATTTCACCTTGCACAGAGCTGTTGAATGAGCCGCTAGGGATGCCTTTGGAAGCTTGGAATAGCGACACAAGACATATGGAGCACTTGTTGTTGCTTTATATGTGTAGGCTAATAGGGTCACTGATTTTAAACGTCAATTAATGATGAGCCATCCTGCTTCAAACTATCTTCTCCCCTTGTATGTACTATATATGTAGCGGCCTCGGTTTTGCATAGTATACACTATAAGAAAGGGTGGTACACTAAAAGAAAGAGAGGTACATGGATGAATAATATAGTTCAAGAAAATGCGTGCGCATGCATGGCATGCTAGGAATGGGAGGCCTAGGGAATCTGGACACCAGATATCTAATGTGAGGGCCAACCCAATCTTAGAGTGATGTAGCCTCTGGTTCTTGTGTAATTGGTGTGCTGATGTTTTTTTTTAGATAATGGATTAGAACATCCAGCCTCTATGTCCTCGGACATAAACAACCAATTATTACAGAGGTTGCATAAAGCATAAAAAGATAAAAAGAGCAGAACCAGTCCCTAAGATGGACTGGTGTGCCGATGTGGGTCTTCAGTTCAATCCTTGCATGCGTCCATGTCAGTTTTGGTCGGCTACGTCCATATGTGCACTCTCGTACGACATTATCTCCAGAGACTTGCATCAGTAAATCAGTAAGATCAGGCACATCTTTCCTCTTTGCCACTGGGTCAGGTGCACCCAAGGATGCACATTGTCTCACCAATGTCTGTTGAACAATGAACGCGTTCTTGAGTTTTTTCACCAGATCTCATGAAGAAGAAGGACTCCCTTGAGAGTGTGCCAAGTGTTCTAGGAGTCCCATCATCTTTGCTCCCCTTCGTCATGCTCTTAGTATAGGCTGTACATGGCTGGTGGGAAATTATTCAATGAGGGGTAAGCGTGCCGCTAGGCCAACCCATAACAGTATAGAACATCGATGCCTCTCCAATCGTTCCAATTCAACCCTTATTTTTTATGGTTAGAGGCAATTTTTATTTTTCTAACATGAGTTTTAATGTTGTTGATTGTTTGATTGCACATATTTCGTGTCTCAGATTTATCTTCCGTAACTATGCTGGAAGCATCGATTGTTGCACTTGCTCTGGCCTTATACAAGGTTTGGTGGGATAGGGTGCAGTATTTGTTCCATGTTCAAACGCCCCTTGACTACTGCTCTGCGGAACTCAAAGTGCATCATGCTTGTTGAAGATCTTCATTTTGCATGCATCGGCGCCTGCTTGGCTTCATAGCTTGCTATGTTACAGTCTGACCTGTTTTGCTCGTTTTTGACAATTTGAATCCTTCTTTTGTCTTTGAGAGTTGTTTTTCGCATTGTGAATGTTTGATTTGGGACCCTTTAGCATTTATCAAAAGAAATAATACCTAGCTGCAGATACACTTGTTTCCGGAAAATTATCTAATCCTCCCTTGCATGTATTGATGTAGCTTCGCCTGCAAAAAGCATTGTCATAGCAAAGCTTCAGAGATACGAAATTTCTCCTTCTGTCACTTCATCCCTGAGCTGAGAGAACCCCTTGATCCCGTCGCTGTGAGCATTAAGAAGTTCAGCATTTTGCAATATGTAGGCATGCAGGTCCGTGGTTGAGCACTGATTAGTTTTGTAGATGACCTAGAGCGAATGCCCACTGAGTGCTAGTCGTTTAAGTACAAACTGGAAAATAATGCCCCAGTTCAAACGTCGAAGAACATGTGGGGAACGATGAGCACTTCTTGATTAACAATATTTTGCTTTGGGAAAGGTCATCTGTTGTTCACGTTATCAGCCTTGTCATCAACGATGTGAAGGGTGTTCTTGTGCATATGAGGAAAATATGCCCGATTAACAGGCCATGATCTTGTTGAAAAGTACTGGTGTGCTCCACTTCTTGCAGTTGCTAAGGGATCGAAAAAACCAAGGTTCAATCATATACGAGCTCTGGAGATCAGCTTCGTTGATTGTGCTTGAATACGTAGTTTCGGCAGTATAACGTGGTTAATGTGGAGACACTCATGTAACTGTGTTGCTAAATCCTGTTCCTTCCACTACTGACAGGCCATTATGCAAATCCTGGCACCATGCACCGAAACATTGTTTTCAATATCTGAGCCTCTGAGAGTGATGCAACAGCCTAAATGACACCCGAAAAGGAGTCCTGGAATCCATTATGTAGTCCGCTACATGTTCATCACAGATATTTCTCTGTAAATAAATGTACCATTTTGCACCCAGAGGTGTAATGTATTGATCCATTGTGAAGTTAGAAAATATAAAGGGCACAAAAAGAACAGTGTCACTTGACATGATACGAATTAAAATTTGGTAAATTTTATAGAGAATGCCTAAGAATAAATGATCCTACCAACAATTTTTCACTGTGATTGATAATATAAGAAAAGGATTTAATTCCACCATTTGTACGTTGGATAACAAGTCCGTCGGTTGCTTATATATATTGTTTTCCCATTCCTAGAATAGTGAGCTCTACACACTTCAAGCATCCAGCAATGTGTAGAGTAGAGGAATGAACAGGGAGGATCCAACGGTCTGAAAATAGAAGTATGCTATACATCGGTAATCGATGCTGGGAGAGCACAACACATAAGGTGGGACGGTTCTCACCATTAGGCTAGTCTTTTGGGTTGTGTAGCCTCAAGGCCTGGATATGTTGTGACTCGGTGGGCCTGTGGGGATGGCACCAGCAGATGGACCTGGACCGGGCCAGCTCCAAGGAACCTAGAGGTACCGGCCAGATGGGCCAGGCCCGGTTCCAACATGCTAGGGTATGATTGGGATTTCATCGCAAAAAAAAAAAAAAGGAAATATAGATTACAGAACACCAGGCCCTGCCCTTCGGAATCTTTGATGGCACATGCATCAAGAGGAAGAGGAAGGATTCAAATGGCTCAAATTAAACTCTGCTACATTTTGACAGGGATTGTGAGGCAAACAGGAAATAGACAATGCCAGACCCTCCACTTCGAAATCTTTAATGGCACATCAAGAAAAGAAGAACACATCCAGCTTCTCTATATCATCATCACCTTGCGGTGGTGGGATTGGGAAGCTGGCGGTGGACAACACCACTTCCTCTACCTCTGGATCGATTCACGCCCATATAGTGGCGGAGACCCTCATGGTCCGATTTGCATACCCTCCGGCGAGGTGGAAAGAAATATGCAGTCCAACCACTCATTCAACGCCTGTATTGTATTTGGATTGAGAGGCTGGTTATACGTTCAGATTTATTTTACCCTGTATTGTATTTGTTTGTTGCCGAGTTGCCTTGCTGCTGGTTTCATAATCTGAAAGGCATTTTATTGACAATTGTTCATTTGAGACACTAAAAGAAATTTAAATTTACTTGTACCGTGACAGATCGGGCAGATATTCTGGACAGCGTAGCAGCCGTGTCCTCATCATTACCACCTATATATATCACTGCATGGTGCTTTCTACTCCGGCAAGTTACATTGCAGAAGAGAGAATAGGGTGTTCAAAGGAGTAAGAAAGATTAGGTGCCCATACACATTCTTTAGGAGTAGAAGGCAAGAGGGAAATACAAATAATTGGATGGAGGCTGCAGAAGCAGAGTGATCTAGAGAGACCACTTCATAGGCGAGATCCATAGCTCCTTCTATCTATGAAATCGGCGATGACGTGAAGCCCGTTGTGGTTGCTGCATCGACAGTTTATTAGTCTACATCACTGTGGGTATGGGTGTGCCGGTGGCAGGAAACATAGCACTATGCAGACTATAAGTGGTGGCTGCGGCGAACACGGGCACACAACCAGAGCAGCTGAGCACACAGACGGAAATGCGGGTCGACTATGCCGTAATTCGTAGTTTGCTAGCTTCTCTTGTAATGGATTTGATTGTTTAGTTTAATATAAGGTACAAATCCTAGGTAGGTTCAAGCATGAAAAATACTAGGGCCCCATCCATGTTGCTGAGTTCGTGGCAGATTGAAGTTGTGTCATGAAACAGTGTTATGGGCAAATCGAGTCATCAGCAAAGACATGTTGCTGAGTTTGTGGCAGATTGCAGTTGTGACATGGAACTCTGTCTACAGTTTCCTCAATGGACAAAGACATCAAAGTGTAATGGCTGAGACAAAAACACTTACCAGAAAGAGCATTCTTGGACATGGCTACGTCAGCAGGGGAAGTTATGGTTTTGGGACTTTTAAAGTCTTGACTGCGCCCAAGGAATTGTAATTACCTCAATTCCAACAACCATTTCACAAATATAATTATCAGTCAGGAAGGTATAAAATTGATTCTTATAAATCCAATCCCAATAACTAAGACCACACTCTACATGATTTCAAATATGTGATACAACATCTAAATTATTTTGTGGCTTAATTTTTTTCTCCTCAAACTCACTCCTAGAAAAATTATTTTTGATACTAATCTTTTCATTTATGAGTAGATCCAGCATAGTGAGCATCTGAGAAGAAATCGTCAAATACAAGTGAAGACACACGTGGGTTCGGACAACACTGATGCATTTTGCATGAACCTATACAAATAGATGACATGTTTTCTAGTTTATATTTGACAAAGAATTTGCACAAGTCTCACTGTACATTTTGTCTGTCCATTGTTTATCTGAATTAAATATGCCCTGTCAGAACATTCATATTGCTGATTGATTGACATTATGTGGAAGATCGGTTAGTTTTAAAGAGTGAATGCATCGCAATAATTAAAACAAAATGTACTCATTACCCTAGAACTTTCCATCTACCATTAATACTTGCAAAAAATAGTCAGAAAAGAGTCCATGGTCTTAGACCGTAGCCGCCTAGTTCCTATATGGTGCTTTCTATTGTTTTAATACTATATATAGTGCATTCTATTAAACAAATAGCTGCATAGAATGCAATTGTTGTAATTGAAATCTATGGGTAGTATAAGCTAGGTAATATGGTCCTCAATGGATTTGGGAATCGGAGGCTACTGGGAGTTCTGGGAGGCAGCTAGGGCCAAAGGTTCCACCTCTATCTTGCCGACTGTAGCTGTTATCCTTGAAGTCACCACAAATATCTGTTTGATATCGACATTGTTGGATTTGCAGTTGACAGAAAATTAGGGAGAAGCGTTGAGCACTTCATGTCTATGCAACATGTGTTGATTGGATGACCCACAATGACAATTCGAGTTCAACGTACGTTGCAGAGAATGGTGGCTACCATGCATGTCCAGCCCTATTTCTATTCACATCTGATTATGCAAAGGATTGCGTTGTATATGCTTTCGTCAAGCATATTTTCTAATCTCGATTTTTGCAATGAATTTTTTTTTCCAATTTGCTTCTGCGAAGATACCTGAAAATGTCTAGTAATACAAATACAATAACAACCAATGAAGTAATACAAGAAACACATATTTGTATACTTTTATCTTCATAAAGAATACAAAACAGTATGTAAAATATCACGTGATTGGATCTTTTTATCCATAGTCTGTTCCAAGAAGACTAAGGTCATACATGATGCGATTATTAATTAGATATAAGGTCCCATACGTGATTGGACATTTCGCACTAAACATGAGGTCATAGTTTTTTTTTTTTTAAATTATATTTTTGTAAGGAATTTATAATGGTATACAGACTATAGAGTATATTGCTTCCAGTTAACTCAATCAAAACATAAACAGTGTCATCTTCTTGGTAACGACTTATTTCAAAAATTGCTCTTTTAAGAAACGACATTCATACATATAATACAGTTTTTTTTGCTTACGAAAAGAAAAATAATATTTTCTTTCATAAGTCATTCTATAGCTTTTCTAATATCTTGCCAATCCATAATAAAAGATCTAGAAGACTTCATGAATCTTGTTTCTAAACAATTGAAAAAAATGAAGCACTCCTTCGATTCTAGCGTCATAAGATTTTTCAATTAAGTTAGAATTCTCCCTACCTGTTTTGCCACAAAGGTTTCTCAAAAATCTGGAAGGACACTACCATGATAGTATGTTCAACATTGTCATGTTTGGTTATTAAATCACCAAAATCAACTAGCTTATTGATCAATGGATGAAATCATGGGCAGCTGGGCGACCAACACATGCCTGCCAGCTTTTGCCCCTTTTGTTTGGCTCCCTAGCTCATCGCTGGTGCTGTGAGAGAAAGTGTTGTTGGTTGGCTGGTTCGTGGCTGATGCTGTGAGAGAAAGTATTATGGAGCGGGCAGGGTGTCAGTTTTTGGAGCGGACAAGCTTTCCGCCTCTGCAGGTCACCTACGTTAATTAAGGCCAGTCTCAATGGAGGGTTTAATGAGTGTTTCATGCACATTAAATACAGCGCCACATCAGCAAAACTTCACTTTTTGCATGAAACGCCTAGGAGAGAGAGAAGGAAAAAGTTTCACCATGGTGAAACCTTTGGGCACTGTTTCACATGCGTTGGAAATTGGTGAAACCTCCATTGAGACAAAAATAGAGTTTCACCATGGAACTATGCAATTAAACCGTGCAATGAGAGAGAGGTTGTGGGACCTTTCAGCCTATGAAACTGTGAAATGAAACTGTGCATTGAGGGGGACCCCTATTTCATACCAAAGTTTCACATCTTGGAAACCGGGAGGTGAAACTCTCCATTGAGACTGGCCTAATAGCCTCCCTTACAAATATTGATGAGAAGTACTGATTTGCCATCATCGCTGAGAAGTACTGATTTGCCAAACACTCGTATCATCGCACCTGGCAGACACAAACTAGCCCAATTTGTGATCAACTATCTTCTGACATATATTCATGTGCTGATCCACAAGGAAACCTTATTTCCAAGATATGGATATTTAGACTATTAAATGCATATCAAAAGGAATTCATTACCTACCAGCCAACAAATCCAAATAGCAGTGATAATAGACCAATTATAGGCAACCCCTGGCTCAATACACGTATACTATATAGCTCTCTCAGTTCCGACCCTAGATCGACAAAGTGACAAACAACACTAGACACAATGTGGAGCAAACTAAAGAGGATAGGTGCCTTGTGTGATGGGAATGAGAGGCCAAAGGAAAGTAGAAACTACAACATCTCAGCATTACACGACTAGTATGATGGCAACTGAAATGTACACCAGTGCCGCAAACAGACTGATGATGCCATCTGACACCCTATCTCTGCATACAAAATGGAGTCATCTGCATCTTCGTTCAGCTCCATTCCCATGTACTCCGGCTCTGTGAGTGGCCTTTTTGTGGGAGGCTTGCACTCGTCGGAACATAGCTTGCTTGTATGGTATTCGGTAGAAAAATTGTCAACGTGTGACCTAAGCATTGCACAACTCCTTACTACTACTATAGCTGTTGGTATTATTTTGTATTAACTTATCTGAATCTGCAAGTGAAAATACTTAACAACATCAAGTGAAAAGAAAAAAGCAATTACAGTGTTCTATATCACGTCGATTACACTTCAAATTTATTATATCTTGTGTCTCCGTCTGAGCCTGTTTCAAAAATTCAAAACCTTAAATTTAAACATCAAGGATATTAAAAATGCAAATTTAGAGCACAAAAAAACACAAATAAAAAAACACTGAGATCAGTGATATAGATCTTGTCAAGGTCACCGAAAAATCTCACATAAAGTTTAAAATCATCTTTGCGCTAACTTGTTTTTGAAATATTACAAATTTATTTGTGTACATGGACAGCCCCGGAAATGTAGCCATGATTATTTAAATTTCTCTAAAATAGTGCATCACATGTAGAGGTGGAAGGTTAATTTAATTTGGATATCCATGGATTTTAGCAAATGTACTAGAAATTCAAATTTTGGTGGGGACCATCTCTTCCTAGTTCTTTTTATTTTTTTGGAACTAGAGGGTATCCATTGGACATCCAACTTCCACCTATAATCACATGTTCAGTGCTAGGAGCACGAGCTAGCAGAGCTGCAGAAAAGCTGGAGCGACCTCAATGGACTATGTAATCATTGATGGTTATTTAACAGTAATAAATTTGCCAACCTTACTATTTTTTTTTTTTGACTGAAACTAGAGGGGCTCAAAAGCCCCTACAAGAATTTTATAGAAATGAAAGGGTCTAGAGAGAGTCCTACAGGTTTAAGAAACAAAAAAGGAGAGGAAAAAAAATAATGGAAACATGAAGATTACAAAAGCTGCAGCAAACCTAGTCTTAACCCTTAGGGTAAGAATTCTGATCTCTTTATCTCTGATCTCTTTGACTCTCAAAAGAGAGGGTGGGACTCCCTTGAAGATAACATCGTTCCTGATCGCCCAGATGGACCAGCACATTGAGATTATTATTATCATGAAGAACTGAGAGTTGATCTGGCCTCTTACGCTTTCAATGGCTTGAAAAATATCGTCCCGACAGTTAAGGTGGATCCAATTTGACCCCAGCATTGGACTGCAAAAGGATAGTGAAGGAACAGGTGCTCCATCATTTCTTCAGTAGCACTTTGACAGAGAACACAATTATATTTTTTTAGATAATGGATAATACAATCTGGCCTCTACATCCAGAGATGTACACAGCCAATTATTACAAATGTCAAAAAGCTAAAAAACCTCAATGTCTTGAACAACGACATGGAAATTATAACAAACGGAAAAGATGTTTCCACCCTCTACTAGAAATTTCTAAAGCAACCATCTCTAAACGCTTGCTCAAACACACGAGGGCTTCTTTTTGTTTGCTCAAGACGCTGCATTTGGGCCCGTGAACGTAGCCAATAAGCTCCCCTCGAAGATAACTTGCATAATAGAGTTATATTTCACTTTTTAAAAATCATGTCATTACGACATCTCCAGATTGCCTTGAAAAAAGAGCAGCCACCCCAACCCAAATTAGAGATTTAGCCTCGCTTATGCTGATTTTCGAGCCAAGTACCAAACATATGGTTAATGAGACACATGTTGTGTTAGATTAGTAGCATAGAAAATGAGCCTCCAAATCATCTTGGCAAAAGGGCAGTCAAAAAAGAGATGTTGAATCGTCTCATTCGAATTACAACATTCGCATTTCTAACTTCCCTTCCTGTTTTTCCTACCTAGATTGTCTTTTGTCAAAATGACACCTTTTTGGACAAACCAGAGGAAGATTTTTATTTTTAGAGGTATTTTCCATTTCCAGATCCTCCTATGCTGGAATGGTGGATTTGTATCTATAGCATCAAGATACATGGATCGGACAGAGAAAACTCCAGACTTGGTTAGAAGCCATTTAAAGTAGTCATTTCCATCCACCAGAGTCACATTAGAGGTCTGTGCTACAAGGCTAAGCCAATCCAACAGGTTATTATCCACCAAGGCTCTCCTAAAAGAAACATTGAGGGGACTTGAGGACATAACTTTGGAAACTGTTGAATGACGATCCCTAGCTATATTGTATAAGCTCGGGTATCTAAGTTTGAGAGGCTTATCACCTAACCAAGTATCATCCCAGAACCTTGTTATGGTTCCATCTTTTATCATAAAACAGCCTTTAGCAAGCACCTCATCTTTGATTTGCATGAGGCCTCTCTAAAACTGAGAGTCCTTTGGTTTGGCTGATACTTGGGTTAGAGACTTGGAATGCAAATATTTATTCTTAAGCAAAGATTGCCAGGTGCCATCTGTATTTATAAGATTGACAATCCATTTGGCTAATAAACATTTGTTCTGAATATGCAAATCCAGAATTCCAAGACCACCTTGATCCTTGGGGCGGCATAAAATATCCCATTTGGCCAGTCTATATTTATGTCTACCTGTAGAACCTTGCCAGAAGAATCTTGATCTAAATTTGTCAAGATTCTTGAGGACTCCCTTTGGAATCTCAAAAAAGGACATCATGAACATTGGGAGACTGCTTAAGACTGAATTAAGTAATACAAGTCTTCCCCCATAGGATATGTACTTAGCTTTCCAGCAAGAAAGTTTTTGTTCAAAGCGCTCCTCTACTTTGCTCCATTCAGAATTTAGAAGTTGTCTATGGTGCATAGGGATACCTAAATATCTAAAAGGATAGGCCCCGGCCTTGCACCCAAAGAGTGTTGTATAATAATTTTCCATCTCTTTGGCAGCACCATAACAGAAGATTTCGCTTTTGTGGAAATTGATCTTGAGACCCGAGAGTTGTTCAAAAACACAAAGCAAAAGTTTTAAATTTTTTGCTTGTTCGGGGTCATGATCTAAAAAGATGATGGTATCATCTGCATATTGTAAAATAGATAAGCCATCAGCAATCAGGTGTGGGATAACCCCTCTTATTTGACCATCGGCTTTTGCTCTATTAATAAGAAGAGCTAGCATATCAGCAACGATGTTAAACAAGATAGGCGACAAAGGATCACCCTGTCTAAGGCCCCGTTTGGTCTGAAAGTAGGGGCCAATGTCGTCATTTACTTTTACCCCTACACTCCCACCTATGACCATGTTTTGGATCCATCTACACCATTTGGAGGAGAACCCCTTCATGCGAAGTGTTTGCTGTAGGAATGACCATTTAACTTTGTCATAGGCTTTTTCAAAATCAATTTTGAAAATGACTCCATTCCTTTTTTTGGTATGTACTTCATGGATAGTTTCGTGTAGAATAACAACTCCTTCCATGATATTCCTACCAGGCATGAAAGCAGTCTGAGTTGGACTCACAACTGTCTTAGCTACTTTATTCAGTCTGTTAGTTCCCACTTTCGTGAAAATTTTGAAACTAACATTAAGGACACAAATTGGTCGATATTGCTGAATAGTAGTACCATTCTGAGTTTTAGGGATAAGAGAGATAATGCCGAAATTAAGACTAAAAAGGTCTAGATTCTCATTGTAAAATTCATAGAACATAGACAGAAGATCGTCCTTGATAAGCTCCCAAAAAACCTGATAGAATTCCGCAGGAAAACCATCAGGTCCTCTTGCCCTCCCTTCATGCAGTTGTACATCTCTGCAACATAAAAATAACTAAACTAAGATTGTCTAATGATGCGATAATATTTGGTTTGTCCTCTTGCCCTCCCTTAATGCGATCCCCATCCCGCTCCTAATCATGCACATAATATCTCCGTGTGATCCCCTCCCTCGTCATCGCCCTTCAGTCCGCTCTCCCCTAATCCCGCTCCCCCTAATCCTGCACCCCTCTCCAAAACCGCTCCCAGTACCCCTCTTGCCCCGCCCGCCTCTCCACGCACCCTCCCCCGCTACCACCGCGGCGCCGTCCCCACGCTGCCGCCATCTCATTCCTACCCTCAGTCCAGATCGATTGCGTACCCTTCCTTGATAGCCACCTCGCCCCGGGGGCGGCCCTTCATGGTCATGGTGCGGCTCGGCGGGCGGCCAGACGCATGGCTCTAGCGTCAGTGTGTTTAGAAGCACGAGCATGGCAACCCTAGCAGCAGCGTCAATGGTGTCGTCAGCAGGCCATTGCGGAAGGAAGGCGAGAGTGCGGGTAGCGGGGCAGGATGGCGGCATGGGTGCACCTGGCGCAACACGAGTGTGGCCCGGCAAGCTCTGCCGTATGGACAACTGCAGCGGTGCGTTGACAATGGCTTCTGCTGCTGCGACGCTCTGGATGTGGCGTGTCCAGACCACAGGAGGCGGGAGCAAGCAACGACCACACACGACACGGCTAGGGTTAGCTCCGGCGCTTGTTGCTAGCCGTTGCCATGCATATCCACCAAGTCACGGTTCTTCTCCACACACCTACACCTCCTCTCCACTACGCGGTATGGTGGTGGATTGGCAGAGTGACGCGGTCCAGGTGGGCAGCGCACGGCGTGGCGGCCGGACCTACTAGTTCTGGAGGTGGTTCAGGACAGGAGCGGGCCGCGATGGCTCTCCTCGCCGTTGCCGCGGAAGCCTTCTCCCTCTGCTACGCCCCCGCACCCCAACGCCGACGACTCTGTCCGACCTACCCGCAGAGGAACATGCTCCCTGCCGTGAGGATATGGTGCTTTTTCGGCCCATTCTGTTGTGCTCATTATCTCTGTGTTGACACCAGATTTTGGTCAAGGAGGATTCAGACCAAATATCATGACGAACAGAGATTGCTAACTTGAAGGAAAGAACATTCGGCAAAGCTAGAGTCAAGCATTCGGCAAAGCTGACGGCAAGCATTCGGCAATACTGACATCTAGCATTCGGCAAAGCTGATGTCAAGCATTTGGTAAAGCTAACAAGCAGTCGGGTGTTTGTGGTATTCAGCAACCTGCACGCTATTTGGCCATTCAGTAATCAGCTATGGAGTGACTGCATTCAGAGCCGGGAAATATTATCTATATATATTAAGGAAGGCGCATGATAATTTCCTTCGGCTACGTGCAAGACATCGTCAAGATATATACATACAGACGTGAGACCAGGCTTGCATAATCGGAACAGTTAAGCGTGTGCAGGATTAAAGGAGACGACCGACTCATGTTGCCGTGCTTGTATTGGACTCTGAGGCGTCACGGTGGGAGGAACAAGGATACGTGACATATACGTATATGTGTCCGGTCGAGGCAGAACAAAGATATCGGTCAACCAAGCTTCAACGTCAAGACTTAGAAGGAAGAAGTATGCAATGCCGGCCAGATATTTGTGCCCATAAACGTGCTCGGCAAGATGCATGTCTACATGCGAGATCTTTGCTGATCGGTTGAACCACGATGGAAGAAGGAAGATAAGTCACGATGGCCAAAGAAGATTTATCAGCAAGGACTTTAGATAAGGGAAAATAGAGTCCATGTATTTTAATATTTCCTTTTGTTAGTTGAGTCACGTACGGTGCTTATCACGTGCGGCGGTTGCCAGGCCCTGTTAGTCTAGGCTATATATATATATACACTACCACAAAACGGAAATTCCTTGAGGGTTCAGTATTTTCTTGAGTGCCAAGATTGTAAAAATTTTCAACTGGCGGTTGTAGTAAAACCTCAAGGAAATTCATTTTCTTGGCTGTTCCACTAGGCCGCCAAGGAAATATGCATCTTTTCTTGACTGTTGTTGTTAACCACCAAGGAAATACCATTTCCTTGAGTGTTGGTGCAAACCGCCAAGGAAAAAGGAAAAAACGTTTTTTAAATCCCTACATTTTATGAATTTTTCAAATGATCTCGGATGGAGAAATGACCTATATCAAAATTGTAGTACTTGAAAAGATCTAAAACTTTTCTATTCAAACTTTTCATGTGATTTCGTTTAGAGTGTCAAATATGCATTACAAAATTCACTACACTCAATACAAAACCATTGCGATAGCTATGTAGTCACAAGTGATTGAGAGGTGTAGTGGTGAGGAAACAATTATGTGAAGTCTCACGTTGTGAGTTCAAAACTCAGAAGACGCAGAGAGTTTTAGAGTGTTTTTGAACTTTTTTGACATATTTCCTTTGACGGTTGACATGTTTCCTTGGAGGTTACTTACCCCCAAGAAAATGAATTTCCTTGATTTGCTACCTCATTTTCTTGTCGCCTTGGCAATCCAGTGCATGTCTATATTTTTTCTTGGCGGTTGCCAGTCAAGGAAAAACTTTCTTGAGGGCTAGCCGCCAAGAAAATTGTATTTTCCTTGCCATCTAGCTTTGGCGGTTCATGCTTGACGGTTGGCCGCCAATAACTATTTCCTTGACGGTTTTTTTCTATATTCCTTGACGGTTTTTGGCCGCCAAGAAAATTCTGTTTTGTGGTAGTGATAATATATGTACCTCCGGTCATTGTAAAAACAACTCAATCAATACAACTCTAAGTCGTGTCGTCGATCTACTGCGAGAGGGTGCATCGATCAGTCGACATCCGTAAGTACCGGCAACCTTACATTATGTTATAGTATCGTGCAGCGGATTTAGATCGTGATGTAAGTAGTCTTGTTACCATGCTTAGTATCGTGCGGCGGATTTAGGCTATGGAACAGGAGGGTTCTTTGTTAGATGATGAGTCGTGCGGCAGACTAAGGTCTAGCTTGGAGCTAATTATCGGCTTCATTAGATTTGGCAAATCTAGTGAATTCATTAAGGTACCACGTGGTGCATGTTCTTGTTCATTTATTTTATTATGATTGCACACACTTTTTGCCCAATTTAGATTGATAGGGCTCGGCTTTATCTTTCGCTAGATCTAATTATCATCAATGCTTTCAATGTTTATCTTAGTTTGTTAATTAGATCTATTTGCTTATCGTAGCCGAGCTTAGATCAATCTAAGTTGTTACATGTTGTGGGTTCGTACACGTTTAGTCATGAGTCGTGCGGCAGGCTAAGGTTTTGCGTACGAGTTCCTTCTTCACGGACCCCGATTTGGCAAGCATGCCGAATACAGTTATGCATCTACGTGTAGCTTGCATGTATAAGTTTACCTATCGTTATAGTCTAGTCTGGCAAGCCGTATCATGCGGTGGATTAACTTGCTGCAGTGTATCATGCGGTGGATTGCTGTTAGGACGAAAAGGGTTTAGGATGGTTAGTCGTGCGATGGATTAATAGGAATGGATCCCTATCTTTACCTTAGATTAAGCTTACATGTGCACTTTACTGTATATGCATACGCGCTTAAACGAGTAATGAATATTTGTAGATCTATTTAGATGTATGCATGCTTTTATCTTGTCATGTTTAGATTGTATCATGCGGTGGATTAATCTAGTCATGGGAAGTGGTTTAGATCTGTAGCAAGTCGTATCATGCGGTGGATTAGCTTGCAAGGGATTAAGCTAGACGGGTTTAGGAAAACTAGACGTGTCGTAGACTAGTTGGGTGAAACTTATGCATGTGTTATTTAGATTAGATTTATATTTATGATTTACCTGCTTTATGTACCATGTTGTCAACTAATTCGATCTATGCAATGAGCTTTATGATATTATATCTTGATGATCGACTTTTCTTGTTCAAACATGTCTTCTATGATCATTCGGCAACTGTTATTACTTTACATCTCTGTACATGCTTACCGAATGCATTCATAAACCTGTTGACAGATAGCTCTCATAGCTATATGTCATTGCAAATGGCTTCAGAGCCGTATATTCGGAACTGTTTTGGTCACACCAGGCATGTTCCAGATCTCACGTTTATTCTCCTTGTCAATTTACAGGTCAAATTGACTGGCACGCACCGGTTCAAGACACTCGGGCAGTCGAGTAAAGCTAGCTAATCTGGCTTGTCAGTGTGTGAGGCACAAGAGGCACTTTTTGTGTCAACACTCTGTCAAGTAGCAACATATCACTCACTCTCTCTTCGATGAGGACAACCCCTGTGACTTCGCCTCCGCTAACGAATCTACGCGGCGGCGGGGATTGATTGGTCCGATTTCATGGTGGAATTGATCGATTGAATGTTGAGCTGGTGTTAGGGCTGCTGTTTCCTCCAGTCCATCGATGGAATCAGTTATTCAGGCTTTGGCAGCAGGTTTCTATTATACAATTGGGTTGCAGGAGCATTGCAAGATCATGCTCAAGAGTAATTTAATAAACACATACAATATATGAACACAGATTGTCCTCTTTAATACAAGGAAATGAATTTGAGTTTTGTTCCCCGTAACATAAAGGTTAAAACATCTGAACGCTCCTTATTACATGTGTTGCCTTGCAGCATAGTCTGATATAGCTTATTTTGTTTCTTGCAATTTACAATAACAGATTTTAAAATATTATCAACTATCATAGACTGTTTGGGACCCAACTGATATTTTTTTCCTATTTTCAGTGGTTGCAATGCAGGCCTGGCGTACATCACTCTGACACTTCCAATTAACCTAGCGTTTTAAGTCATTGTCAATCTCACTTCAAGTGCTTTGAAAGGTAACTGCAGTGGTGTATGGGTAAATTATTTTATAGACGTTTTTAGTGCTTGGGATCCATGTACTTCGCACCTTTGGTAAGATGCTGCAGGCTGCAGCATAGTGGCCAGGGCTTTTTCTTTTTCTCAGTGCTATGAGTGTTTTCTGAATCCGATTATGAAGATCTTTCTGTATTGCAAAAAGAGATGCTGTGTAGAAAATAGATAACATGTACTTTGATTGAATCTGATTAATAGACTAGATGGACGCACTAATTAGTAGGCCTGCTTGCTGGCTCCAGTTCTGGATAGTTTTTTATTTATTTGCAATGCTAGAGAGACATGTTGTGTTTACACAATGTGAGATATGGCTACAAATGTGTGCTTTAAATAGATTGGTGGATGCACAGGCTAAATTGACTGTTATGCTTTGACAGTTCAGCAGCACAACAATGACTTGCTACTAAGCAGGTCGTGTGGTGGTAACTATTTAAATATAGAGGTGCTCTTTGTTTAAGTACTAAGCTAACTGTAGTTATTTCCATCCCGTGATAATAGGCTTTTTTCTTAGCAGTGTGCCATTGTATAATAGTAGCTGTTAAAAATACTTAATGTTTTTACTTTAGTAATAATACCATTTTTTAAAGAAAATATGCATACCTGTTTATTGATGATTTACTTCCATTTGCTATACAATGCAAGGTAATGGTTGCTACAGTTCGTTGTGATGAATTTGCAAATAAGATGTTTGGATGCATAACCTCGGACAAAGTAAGATCTTGCTACTTCATGATCATGAATTTGCAAACAGGTTTTATGTTTTACTAATGTACGTTTTTATGTTCTTTAGGAATGGTTAGATGTGGAGAGTGATGTCCAATCTGGTCCAGTACCTGGTTTTAGGAAAAAACTTGGCAATATTGTGGAAATTCACGCAACAGTAAGCCCTTGAGTGATTTAAGTCATTGGCAGCGTAATGGTTTGTTCAATTCGATTAATGGTGCTTCCAACTTTACAAGCTATCTATGTCCTATGCATCTAGACTGGTACACCTTGCACCTAATACAAGAATTTTCTAAACTCCCACTTTATTAATTAGTCTCAACTGTATTCAATAGAAAGTGAAAGCACAGCGCTCGATGTTACATAATACTACTATATCTATTTGTTTATAAATACTTGCATGTGTATTTGCTCTGTGACCAAAGTACTGGCAGTGAGACTAGAAGTTGGTCACATTGTTCTTTTGAGGTCGTCCACGATCCATTATTTAGCTATGATAGGAAACTTATGTTCATGAATAGAACTGAGGTGTGAATTGTAATTTCTATTTATGACAAAGAAGCTATCTATTTTGATGAAGCAGTTAGGAAAGAAAAAGGTCAACATCTGGAGTCCTGAATACCGTCTATTTTGATTAAGCTGTTAGGAAAGAAAAAGGTCAACATTTGGAGTCCTGAATACTGAATATACGGCCTTCTTATATACATTTAATATTCTTTTCGCACTCAAGATTAGTATATCTCTTATGCTTTTTTTTTTTTTACCTATCAATAATTTTCCTCTGGGTTTGATTGCAGTTTCTTGAACCATAAATATAGCAGGGGAAGTCCCAACTGATATTATTTGGTTACCAAATGTTAATAATTGCAATTTTTTTTTTTGTATTTGCAAGAGAAACTATGAAAATCAGTTGTTGAACCTGTGGAGTCTTTATTTCATGCTGCAAACCAAAGAACCACGACATCTCAATCAGAAAAGTTTATGACGTGGGAAGAGGTAATTGTGTTGGTCTGTTCTTGAACAAGCAAACAATGGAAGTGTATCTGTGTTTGGAAGTGTATCTGTGTGTATGTAACACTATATGAAATTCAAAAATAGATTCCTCCAAAGCATACAATGATTACTCCTAAATGCAAGTCACTGTGGAAGCAATTTAAATCATAAAGTGAGTTCAAGATTACAAAATATTATTATCTTATGATGTGATCCGTTTTTTTAGTATAAAAGTTTAGTTGTCTCATAGCAACGTACAGGTATGAACTTATATAATACAATTCTATATAGCTATATGTCATTTCAATTCTGAATCAACGAGATCCATGGTTATACCTTAAACATTTTAAAAAATAACATGATTTAATCTTTTATAAGTATGCTTGTAACTTAATCATTTCAAAAATTAACCTACGTTTTTCATTTATTGGTCTCGATGGTCATAAACCCGCAAGTATTTGTACAGTGAGGATAACATACTTTGTTTTAAGGTTTTGTGAGATTTTTCTAACACTCTCGTGTGTACAGAATGATATGAAGATGCGTTGGAACTTACTCAATGATTTATTGAAAAATGAAATAAATAGATATTGAAGATTTCTTCCGGCGATATATAAAACATTATCTTACACTAATTACGGAAAAACCTATAAAATAGAGTTTGCACATGTGCTGTATGTGATTGATTGTGTTACTTTCATAAAACTTGTTTGGATTAAATGTCACTTTGTTATCATTATTTAATTTCATAGTATTCTTATCTTATCATGCGATCAATGTGTTTTTTATATAAAATTTAGTTATCTCAGAGCAACGCACGGACGCTTAACTAGTATAGAAACAAAAGCGCCACGAGTTGCATTAAGAAACAGATTGGAGCCCATCCTAAAAATTTGGAAGCACATAGAGTTGCATGATGCAAATAGTTGCATAGATTGGACCACTTTGATCCCTCTGTCTCTTCGACCGCAAGTACCTGTTCCTTTCCATCTCCTCTTATTTCCGGATCCTTCCTGCAACCATGAGGACCACACGATCTCTTGAACTCGCCCTTGTCCCCTTTAGATATGGATACAGGTGAACTCTATCAGTCCAGCTGGTAGCACACTAGATGTCTCTTTCCCAACGTTTGCGACATCGTGAGTGGAAAGGTGTCTACTAGTTCGGTGTTAGCAAAGCCTTCCTTGAGACCGGGCATGGCGGCTACTTCACTTCTTAAGGATAAGGAGAGTAGTCGTGGATGTCGTGGAGGTGTCGGGTGTCAAGCTCCACGTCTCGTGCAAGAGGATGCGGCCATAGAGAGGTGATTGAGTTTATTACTGAGCATATAATACATGGATTCAGAATTCCCCAAACATTAACTACAGATATATAAGATTAAGTTGCTCAATTCAACTCCTTATTACCATGAAGCTAATGGTCAGGTGAAATCGAGCAATAAGAATTTGATCAAGTTAATTAAGAAGAAGAATGAGGACAATCCTAGGAGGTGGCTTGAGCTCTTGTTCGAGGCTTTGTGGGCACATTATGTCTCTAAATATGGTGCTACTAAAGTACTCCTTTTGAGCTTGTTTATGTTCAAGAGGCCGTGTTGCCCATTCAGGTGAATTTGGATGCATATAGACATGCAAAACAAAATGACTTATCTCCTGCTATGTATCATGATCTTATGATGGATAGTATCAATGAGGTGACAGATAAGAGAATTCAAGTTTTGAAAGAGATTGAGAAGGATAAAGCTTCAGTTGCAAGAGCTTAATTATAACAAGAAAATGAAGGGAAAATCATTTTGACTTGGTGATGATTTAGTGTGAAAGACATTTTTACCTCTTGGATCGAAAAGCAACAAGATTAGTAAGTGGTGGCCTAGCTAGGAAGGTCCATTAATTGAATATGATCAAAGTGTTCATTGGAAATTCTTATATGCTAGACATTGCCAGGTGAACGTTTTCTTTAAAAGCATATAAAGGGTGGTATTTGAATAAATACTTTCAAGTGTTTGGCAAGAAGACTAAGTGCTTTTCAAGCGTGGCCGATATATCTATCGCCCTTAGAACAAATAGGGGCGATGTATACATCGCTTTTAGTCACTAGTTGGCCGATGTGTTGGCATACACTAGTACTGATTTTTTTTTCGTGGTGGGCAGAACCTCTTTTTGCGTGGTGGGCACAGCCGCCCGTCACCGCGAGAGGTCAATATTGACCTCTCGCGGGTGACGGGCGGCCGTGCCCGCCACTCATAAAGGGAATATCCGTGGCGGGCGGCTTAACGCGCCCGGCACGACATAATTTTATTAACCGTGGCGGCGACTTAAGCCTTCCGCCACGCTTAATGGTTTCACCATGTTGAGCACCTTAAGCCGCCCGCCACGGTTCATTGATTTACCATGGCGGGCGAGTTATGTTGCCCGCCATGGCTTAATTTTTTTTAAAAAAAAATAAAATGCCAATACATATCCACATATATATAATATTGCTATCATTCCATACACACTCAAGTATATATCATACATTTATATACATCGATTCTGTTCGTATCCATACATGTTTTCATCAATCCATTTATACATATCCAACAAAGTATGAGTTAATTACATGATCCATACATAATGTGCGAGCTACAATGTAACTGGATGAAGGTAGTGCTTAAGCTCTAGCATGGTGTCCCATTTCCTTAGAGGCTCGAACTCCGGCGACATCCCCAACTCACTGTTCTCCAAGAAGAAAGGTTGGCCTTCATGCACTACTTGGTCTAGAACAAACTTACATATGTCTCTTACTGTTCGCCTGAACCTCATCTCATCGGTTTCCTTTTGTACCACCTCGTACCAGCTCTTCTGTCCTTCCTTGAGCTGTCGGTAGCTGGTGGAGTACCTTTTGCAAGCCCTGAGGTACTCACAGACAAAGAAACCACACAAGTTTGATCCAAATGGTTGTTTGATGCACTACAAACAATAAACCAATGTTAGTAGTAATATAGAAGCAATAGGAAGTCGCACTAAGAAAAATTAGATTTCATATATGTACCGAGAAATCTCGCCTGATTTTGAGTTTATTTTTGTTGCGCTCCTTACCCTTCTTGGATCTTCGATCCTAGCTATCCGGATCCTTCAAGTACTCCTTGTAAGAGCTGTATGAAATGCACTATATTGTCAACGCTGATATTCGACTCTAATAATTGAGTAATTAAGCAGTTCATCACTTACAATTTCAAGACTTGTTCAAAATGTCGGTAGCCGTGCGGGTTCGTGCTCCTTAGTGAGTCAAAGATCATGGCTCTCCCGTCCTGAGGAAAGATCATGAAACATATCCGATCGTGCTTTCAAAGACATTTTTCTCAAGGTGCATAGAGTCAATTGCATGGGGTGTATGCAGTATCTTCCGGTACTTTAGATACTTGAAGAAAATTGACTTCTTCTTGAAAGGAACGGCAGGTGGTGCTTCTTCCTCCAATTTATCCCGCTTTCTCTTTATTGTCTTGGAGGTGCCGTCTTCCTCATCTTTCTTCTTCTTCTTCTTTCCAAACTCGCACTCCAAGTCTTTCACCAAGTCAAACACCTTCTGACCATAACTAGTCGGTGCCGGCTGAGGTTTTGACTCGCCCGTGTTGTCGAAGTATATATTCATTTTTTTCATCTCCGTACCTATGCTTACTGCAAACGAAGCGTCTGTGTTCCATGTACACCGTTTTGGTGGATCCCTTCATGTAAGTGGAGTAGGTTTCTTCGATGCAAGCTACACATGCGGTCTTCCCTTCAATCTGCCCCGATAATGAAAACAGGCCGGGGTAATCAGTGATGGTGACAAAGATGATGGCACGAAGAGTGAACCTCTCTGCTTGCGGTACGCATCAACCATCTTGACCCCATCACCAAATAGTACCTGCATCTCCTCCATTAACGGCTCCAAGAACACATCTATGTCGTTGTCAGGCTGCTTCGGTCTAGAAATGAGCATGGTTAGCAAAACATACCTCCCCTTTTGACTAAGACGTGGAGGTAGATTGTACATGGTGAGGACGACCGGCCCCGCGTCTTTGTGTGCTTTGCTTTCGAGATCACTGAATGGGTTCATTCCTTCGGTATTCAATGCAAACCTAACATTCCTGGGCTCCTCTGCAAAGTCAGGGTAGGCAGCGTCGAAGTCTTGCCACTGCTTAGCATCCGAAGGGTGTCGTAGCTTCCCATCATCGTTTAGACACTACTAAAAGATTGATTTTGTAGGGTGTTCAGATTTTATTTTCCATGGCGGGAATTTGAAAAACCGCCACAGAAAATAGGTGGCCTGGCACCCCCGGCCGGGGAAAAACCACCACAGTTAATCCTATTAACCGTGGCGGTTTTGTAACAATGCCCGCCACGGAAAAGTCTGGGCTATAAAAACAGCCCCACCCTTCTTCTTCCCAATGGAATTTCTCTATTTTTTAGGGTTTTGAGCTTCAAAACCCTAAAAATTTTCGGGGGGGGGGAGGTTTTGCCCTTGGATTTGTTGAAGTTTGGTCTTTCTCTCTCTCTCTTTGAGATCTAATTGAATGTGGTGTCCCTCTCTCCCCCTCTCTCTCTCTCTCTCTCTCTATCTCTCCCCTCTCCTCTCCCTCTCTTTTGAGATCTAGCTAGTTGGTCCTCTCTCTCTCCGTCCCCTCTCTCCCTCTCTCTCCCTCTCTCTCCCCCTCTCCCCCTCTTTTGAGATCTAGTTGCATCCTCTCCCTCTCTCCTCTCCCATCTCTATCCCCTTCGATCGCTAGATGCATGCCAGGTCATGTGCTTAGCATCCTCAGGGTTCCCATCGAGAGCCCGCAGGCGATTAGTGACAGGAAGGTACCACATTGACAGCGCTGGATGTTTCCTCTGCGTGTAACCTTCTTCTTCTGCGTCCTGCGTTGACATGATCTTCTTAACTGCCGCACTGGTTTTCTTCGCCCCCTTCTTTTTTTTTCGGCCGTCCTCCTTCCTCATCGAGCTCATCATCCACGCGACATCTGGCATTCCTCTTGTATCGACTAGCGCCATAGTGCGGACAACTAGTCAAATTCTCATACTGATCGCCCCGATATAGGATACAGTGGTTAGGGAAGGCATCAAACTTTTTGAGTTTCATTGCCACTGCCGGATCAACTTCTTAGCACGATACATATTAGCAGGAACCTTGTTAGGCGTTGATACGTGGTAGCAAGGTAACTTGCGAGCTCATCGAAGCTAGTGTCAGACCAGCCATGACGAGACTTCAACATCAGCAAATTAAGGTTAAAACTCAGCGCCGTGCAACCCTTTGAACTGTCTTTGTAAAGAGGATCAATTGATGTCTGCTTCATCTATTTGAATTTCTCCAGCCATCTCGGACAGCCAAACAAAATGTCGTCCTCGTCGAGGCGGTTCACCAAATCTTCAAAAACTTGGACATCCTCAGGCTGCGTCATAGGAGTCCCCTGCTCACCATCCCCTCCACCACCATCGTCGTCGTCGTCGACATCAGCCGTGCTTTTGAATATATTAGATGCAATTGGATCGGCTGGTGGATTTCCTTGTACTGGATCAGCCAAGAGATTTCCTGCTACTGGATCGGCTGCTGGATCTAAGGGTGGAACTTCTTCGCTGTGAAAAGTCCAGACCAAATAGTCCTTGACAAAACCATGTGTGATTAAGTGAGATTGCACTCTGGTGTAGTGTCAGTTTTGAGATTCTTGCAGTGAGAGCAAGGACATATAATCAACTTCTGTTGATTTATCTCACTGTGTCTCTTCGCCCGAGCAACAAACTTTCCGACTTCATCATAGTATTCGTCCTCAATCCTCTTCATCCCATACATCTAGTCGGCTCGACGCCTCTCCATCATGTCCCCCTGCTCTCCATGAAAGCTAGGTGCCGTTATATAGTACTCAAAGCGAAAAAATAGAGGAAGAGAGGATGAGAGCAGAGAAAATAAGTTTTCTCTCTCCTCCATAGATCTAGATCTAGAGGGGGATGCAAAAAGACCAAAAATGAGATGAAGAGAGACCTTGACGGACCAATTAGTGTCTCCCCCCTAATCCAAGCCCGAAGTCCCAATTCAAAGATTTTGTCAATTTTTGGGTCAAAACCTCCCCCCACAAGTTGGAAGAGGAAGATCCATGGAGAAGACAAGGGGGCGGCCGTGCAGTATTTATACTGCTCGGCCTATTACGTGGCGGGCGCCATAATATGCCCGCCACGTAAAATGAAGATTACGCGTGGTGGGTGCCACGTGAAATGCCTTTACCCCATGGCGCGTGGCCGGGCAGCCACGCCGGCCTCGGAATTTCCGTGGCGGGTGAGCTTTGGGCCCGCCACGGAAAAGAATAACAACCATCACGCAAAATCAAATCGGTACTAGTAATATGTTGACAACTAAAATTGTCATGAAAGCATGAAACAATGTTTGGACAATATTTTTAGAATTAATATGGTCACGAAAAAATATATTTGGAATGTTGGGTCAAGATTTGGAGGAAAAGGATGAAAGAGATGAAGCTTTCCCGGACAAATTGGGCAAATTGGGTTGGTTGCCATGCTGCTGCCGAGAGCCTAGATGTTGAAATGATGGCTGCATGCTGCCGGCCTGATGCTGTTTCATACGTTAGTCTCATGCATGCAGTTGCTTAATTCGCTGGCTGCCTTTTCTTTTTTCTCTGATTGAATTGGTCAAGTGCCCAAGCTTGACGGAAGACTGAGAAAGTTCAAAAACATGTGCTACTGCCTACGACTTCCAAACACCATACAAATACATATATATTCGCTGCTATTGTTGATTCTAAACTATATAGTGATGACTACGGTTTAAGAACACTATTTTGGTAATGTTGTCTAAACATCTGATGATGAGTCAAGAGTCAGAATCTACACGCATCATGCTCAGCTTTTTTGTTATTATATCCCAGTCATACTTATGCAGTCATCATACTAATAATATTCTTGTAATTTGAACAAAAGAAGTACGAGGCACATGTGGTTTGGAGTGCACGACCCATATACTATATATATACATTATCAGTCAATTAATCGGCAAGACCTTTCTGACTAATAAGTCGCCGTGTATGCGTCATGATCACTTGACAAGTCTCTGCAATTGCTGGTCGTCTCTATTGCATGCATAACTGACTCTTACATGTACTAATTGAACTGATCTTTTTTCTTTCCATGTGTTTGACAATATGTTCTGTACAGAGGCACAAAAGTAAAAAGAGATAGTACATAGGAAATTTATACCCTTTTACATCCACAACCCTACAAACAAATATATTGAATAACTGATTCTTACATGAACTGATTGCACAGTGATCTGTTTCCTTCCCATGTGTTTGCCAATATGTTTTGTCAGTTCGTCAGTGGTGATTGTAGTTAGGTGATATGTACAGAGGCACGAAAGCAAAAAAGAGAGAGATAGGAAATTTATACCTCATATGTATCAACTAGGAGCAATACCATATCTGTCCATTTCACAGTTCTGGGCCGGTGAGACTTATGTATGGAAAATGGACAAACATATTATAATGTACAAACTCTTAGGATATGGGTTAAGAGGAAAAATTTGGGGTCTTGATACAGTAGAGACTTGATATATATATATATGCAGGGGACCCTATTGAATTATTTGTTTAATCTAGCACAACAAAGTTGAATACGTTCTATATATATAGCACCCAAAGGCAGGGCAGCCATCTTTCATAGCAGGAAGGCAGAAAACACGCACACACCCAAACTGATCGAGCCAGGCCACTAGCTAGCAACCATGATTCCGCTGCAGCTGGCATACCATCAACTGACCACATCTGTAGCTGTAGCACAATGGCTACTGTTGCTCATCGTTCCACTCCTGCTCCTGCTGCACTACGCTTCCCAGCGGTCAACCCGCCGGCATGGCAGCAGCTGCTGCAACGACGACGGCAACAACAAGGTGCAGCTCCCGCCGTCGCCTCCGGGGCTGCCTATCATTGGCCACCTGCACCTCATCGGTGAGCTCCCGAATGTATCCCTCCGTGACCTCGCCGCCAAGCATGGCAGCCTCAACGGCCTGATGCTCCTCCGCCTTGGCTCTGTCCCCACCCTCATTTGCTCGTCCCCGCGGGCTGCGGAGGCGGTCATGCGCATGAATGACCACGTTTTTTCGCGTCACGGCCCGCATCCACCATTGCCGATGACATCTTGTACGGGTCGTGTGACATCGGCTTCGCCCCCTACAGCGAGCATTGGCGGCAGAACAGGAAGCTCGTCACCACCCACCTCTTCACCGTCAAGAAGGTGCAATCATACTACCGTGGCCGCAAAGAAGAGGTAAGTGACTACTACATATATGTACATATGCAAGCAACACATACATAAACAAATCGTCCATGCATGCATATTTGAATATATATGCATAGGTGAGCCTGGTGATCGACAAGATAAGGGAGGCAGCGACCGCAGGCGTGGCCGTGGACATGGGCATGATGATGAATACGTTCGCCAACGATATCGTGACTCGTGCCGTGTCGGGCAAGTTCTACAGGGCAGAAGGCCGGAACAAGCTCTTCCGGGAGCTGGTGGAGGACAGCATTGCTTTGTTAGGAGGGTTGAACCTAGAAAACTACTTCCCTGGGCTGGCGAGGTCGTTAGGTTTCCTTAGTAGGAGGTTTCTTCCCAACAGGGCCCAGCAGAATCACAAGAGATGGGATGAGTTGCTTGAAACCATACTGAGCGACCACGAGAGAAGAGACTCTATGCATCGCCATGAAGGAGGTGACTTCACTGATGTGTTGCTCTCGGCCCAGAAAGAGTACGGTATGACTAGAAATCGTGTCAAGGCCATCCTCATGGTGAGTGACTAACGAAGCCCGCCACCCAATATATATGCCCAATTTATTTACTTTTGTTTCCTTTGATTTATATAGGACATGTTTGCTGCGGGCACAGACCCGTCATCATTGGTCCTGGAGCTCGCCATGGCTGAGCTGATGCGCAACCCACAGCACATGGCCAAGCTACAAGGTGAAGTCCGTAAGCACACACCAGAGGCACAGGAAACGGTGGAGGAAGAGGACCTAGCCAGGATGCCCTACCTGAAAGCCGTGGTGAAGGAGACACTGAGGTTGCACCCGCCTGCCCCGCTCCTCCTCCCTCACCAATCCATGGCGGACTGCGTCGTCGATGGCTACTACATCCCCTCCGGTACTCGGGTCATGATCAACGCGTGGGCTCTCGGCAGAGATCCAAAGTTATGGGAGAACCAGGAGGAGTTCAGGCCGGAGAGGTTCATGGACGGTGGAAGCGCTGTGGGCGTCGACTTCAAAGGGAGCCACTTCCAGTTCCTGCCATTTGGAGCTGGACGAAGGATGTGCGCTGGCCTCAACTTTGGGATGGCCATGGTTGAGATCATGTTAGCAAACCTCATGTACTGCTTTGACTGGCAGCTGCCCATGGGCATGGAGGAGAAGGGTGTTGACATGACAGAGGTGTTTGGACTGACGCTGCATCGAAAGGAGAAGCTCATGCTTGTTCCCAAGCTTCCTGGGGCTGCTGCACCTGCAACCGGTCGTCACTAAGCTTCTGATGTCCCAGGTCCAGTAGATACGTGACTGAGTCATCTTCAGTCTCGCTCCTAGTATATATCGATCCATCTATATATCGATCGCAGGCACATACATATAACACATTGTGCTGCTCGTCACTATACGTACTACACGGAAGCTTCTGAGAACGTCGTCGCAGGTCCTCTATGTAACTGAATCATCTGCAGTCTCCTATATATTGTTTGTATTTTATATATGAATAATCGACGCATCTATGTGTCACCATGAGCACATATGCGACAATCATTTGTTGTTGACCCTCAACCAATTGGGCCCCAAGACGCAAGAACTTGTTATCCTAGCTAGGCCGGCTCGGGCGGCCTTCCTGCGAATGATGATCTGGTAGAGAGGCACACTGTAGATCATCAGGAGGCCCAATTCTTCTTTGCTGGTTCATCTAGTATTTGCTGGTTCATGTCATTTGTTGGGGGACGGATCCCGGCGGTCCAGGCGGAGGTGGTAGCGGTAGCGGAGATTGCGCGCGGAGGTCTGGACTGATGAATTAAGTTTATGATGACTGTGTCTCTTTCAGGAAAGGGAAAGATGCGAGCTTCCGCCACTAGAGCAAGCGAAGGCGTCTGTCTCCGCTAGGCGACCCTCCCGCGGGGGCGAGTTTTCCCGACCGTGTGGTGTTCGCGGAGATCGACGCCTCCGCATGCCCTCCTCGGAGCCCGAGGACCCTAAGCGGAGGCGGACACTAGCGGTTGCAAGGGAAGGCTCGCGAAGGTCTTCTGGTGCGCGGGTCCGAAGTCGCCAAGATGGGCCCGACAAAGAAGAGGCGGTGCGGAATGTGTAAACTCAGGAAGAGCCCGCGTCGTGTTTTTAGAATGGGGGAATATGCCGAGAATATTGGAGGGCAAAAGTGTAATCTTGTATCCCCTAGCAATGTAAAACTATAAATAGGGAGGAATCCTCCCCATCTAGGGGGGGTGGATGAATTCCATTTATGGAGAGTTATTGTGATCTGACCTACCCTTAGCTCTTATCCCTTAATCATACTCCCTCAGGGCACCGCCTGAGCGGAGGTGTCACACCGTGTTGAGAACCCCAAGCTCAACATTGGCGCCCACCGTGGGGCCCGGGCAGAAAAACCATGGCTCCACAAAAGAGAAAGAAGACTACCGCGAGTACTAAGGCACCACCAAAGAGTACCCGACCCAAGCGTAGCACGAGGAGTACCTACGCGACGGCGGGGGAGGACCCTCCGCTTGACGATGAGCAGGGGGGGAGGAAACAGCCGGCGGAGGCGAAGAGACAGCTGAGCCCGGAGGAGAAGTACCCGCCCAAACGCAGGAGTTGCACCAGTTGCAGGCGTCCCTTCGCAGGTTGCAGCAGGAAAGAGACAAAGCGGCCGCGGCCTATGCGGAGGTCCTCAAATCGCAACAGGCATCAGCACAAGCGGCCGAGATAAGGCAGCAAATAGCGCTTCTACAGGCGGAGATTCAAAGCATGCAGTTCGTCACTCAGCCTCCGTCGACTCAACCGCCCCTGATCATCCCATCCATCCCTATATCAAGTCACTCGCCGATAAACATTGACCTGGAAGCTTCGCCCAACCCGCTGGTCGCTCAAGATGTCCCACAGGACCGAAGGTTGTTCGATCCAAAATCTCCACTATCAGAAGGAATACAGCGGACACCATGGCCGACCAGATACAAGCCCACCCAGCTCCCGAAATTTAACGGGAAGACGGACCCGCATCAGTTCATAATGAGTTACGAGGCAGCAGTAGCCTCCGCCGGTGGCAACGACACAGTACAAGCAAAGGCTTTCATAATAGCCGCAGAAGGAGATGCTTTGGCTTGGTACTCAATGCTGAAACCCAGAACCATATACTCTTGGGAAAACCTCCGCGACAAGATACTGGAAACTTCAAAGGCCTGGTTGTACAATCACTCACCTCCATGGACCTATTCCAATGCAAGCAAGGCTACAACGAGCCATTGAAAGACTACTTCCAGAGATTCCTACAACTCAAAGTGAAGGCCCCCGACGTCCCTGATCAAGTGGCAATAGATGCTGCCATCAGAGGGCTCCGCCTGGGACCATTCGCCGGAGAACTGGCGCGAAAGAAGCCAAAGACAATGCAGGAGCTCTGTGAACAGTTTGAAATCTGGATCCGCTCAGATGAAGATTACCGAAAGAGGCTAGATGAACAAAACATGGATAAGCAGCAAGCCAAGGGCAACAAAAGGAACCTACAACTGGAACCTCCGCAGCAACAACCTAAGCAGGGTCAAGGGCAGCAAGTGCTAACAATGAATCGGGTAGCGGAGCCCAACCAACAGCGCAACAATCAGGGAACGAGGCCACCCGACAGCCAGAAGCCATACCAGGGAAAGGGGCCCCAGAAAAATTGGAACAGGGGGCCAAGAAAACAATTCTGCGCAGTACATGGCGAAGAAAAAGGCCACTATACCAGAGATTGCCCAGTCATCCAACAAGAAAGAGACAAGGCACTCAAGGGACTAGCAAATCATCCAACTACGAACCAACCTCCGCAGCCGACGAGGGAAGTCAACAATGCCTACACATACACGCGCTCCGAGCCTCCGCAAACCCAGGGCCAGCACCAACAATATTGCCCGATCTACCCTTCCCTAACATCCAACCAAGTACATCCATCAACTCACGGCAAACGCTTACTACCCCAACTTCCTTCCAAAGATGGGAGACCTTCGCCACCTCCACCACCAGCCCGGAACTACTCCTCGGAGTCGAGCATGTCTTACTCAAACCCGAGGCGGCATCTAACGTATGTTGAGACAAAGACCGCCAAAGACACGAATAGACGCGCCTGTTAACGAGATCTCAAACCAAAATTTGCCACCACCTCGCAAGGACCCCCACCCGCGCTCCCATGAAAAATGAGCCAAATCTAGAAAACCAATATAACCCCCACCCCCATTACCTTCCAACCATAATGCCAATCACGGGGGTTCATCAATAGAGTATGAAACAAAAAATAGAAAAGAGGTCACCTCCGCCTTGTCAACAATGTAGCGGTTCAGCCTTGATCGGAGTTCGGGAATGGTGAAAACTCCCATAACCTTCTTAGAAGCAGATCTTAAACTGGAAAGCTACCCACACGTTGACGCCATGGTGATAGAAACAAATGTAGCAACATGGGAAATGAAAAGAGTGCTTGTGGATACAGGAAGCTCCGCGGATATAATCTTCGCCAATGCCTTCGACAAGATGAATTTCAACGAGAAACCAGCTACGACCATCGGACTCACCGCTCATAGGATTTGGCGGAAGACAAGTGCGGCGTTGGGCAAAATAGTCTTGCCGGTGTCCTTCGCGGACGAAAAAAGTGCGAACGAGAATACATAACCTTCGACATCGTTGATGTCTACTCCCGCATACAATGCAATCTTCGGCAGAGGATTCACAAACAAGTTCAACGCCGCAATACACATGGGTTACCTGTGTATCAAAATGCCAGCGCTCCATGGGATCATAACAGTATACGGGAGCCAGAAAGAAGCAAGAAACATAGAAAAGGCCATATACCGCACCCATAGAAATGTCAACTCGGTACAAGCAGAGAGCGAAGACCCAGAACCACCAGACATGAAAAAAGAGCAAACAAGCGCCAAGGGCCAAGAAAAAACCAAGAAGATAAGAATAGATGATGACCCAGACCATACAGTAACAATAAGCGCAGACCTACCCCTGGAAGAAGAGAAAGAGCTAGCGGAGCTCCTCATATCAAAAACAAAGGAAATCTTTGCCTAGTCGGCGTGCGGACCTCGCGGGGTTGATAGAGACACCATCGAACATGTCCTAGATATCAACCCAAAAATGAGGCCAAAGAAGCGGCGACAGAGGAAAATGTCGAGAAGACGAGAATATCGTAGCTCAAGTGGAGGTCCGAGAGGCGCTTGATGCCAAAGTAATAAGAGAAGTCAAATACACCGGCGGTTGGCAAAGCGTTGTCCTGGTTCCAAAAAAGACATCCGGCAAAATGAGAATGTGCATAGACTTTACAGATCTCAACGAAGCAACTAAAAAGGACAATTACCCCCTACCAAGAATAGACACATACGTGGACAAAGCAAAATGGGGTGTCGGAGGTTCTCACTACTAGACTGTTATTCGGGGTATCACCAGATATGGCTTAGAAAGGAAGATGAAGAAAAGACCAGCTTCACAACACCATTCGGGACATATTGCTTCGTCAGACCAGACGGCTTGAAGAACGCAGGTGCAACCTTCGCCAGAATGACATGCAAAGTCTTAACGGGGCAACTACGCAAAAACATGATTGCGTATGTCGATGATCTCATAGTTATGAGCAAAAGAGAACAGGACCACATCTCCGATCTACAAGAAACCTTCGTGAACCTAAAGAAGTCGGGCCTCAAGCTAAACCCCGAGAAGTGTGTCTTCAGAGTCACCAAGGCGAAGGTCCTCGGATATATTGTCAGCTCCGAAGGGGTCAGGGCCAATCCAGAAAAAACAAAGGCAATCAGAGACATGGCGGAGCCTAAAACAAAGAAAGAAGTACAAAAGTTAATAGGGAGAATAGCAGCCCTCAACAGAAAAGCCTCCCATTCTTCCAAGCATCAAATGGGGGGAAGAGCAGGCGGAGGCCTTCGCAAAACTCAAAGAATACCTGCAAGAGCAGCTAACAGTAACAGTGCCCGACGAAGAGAAACCCATACTCCTATACATCGCAGCATCAGACTACGCTGTCAGCGCAGTAGTTGTCCAAGAGAAAAACGAAAATGACCGCCTCATTCAACTCCCAATATACTATGTATCGAAGGCACTCACAAGAGCAAAGACTAACTACACAGAAGTAGAGAAAATAGCATACGCCCTTGTGATAGCATCCAGGAAACTCAAGCACTATTTCCACTCATACAAAGTAATAGTGCCCACTTCACAACCGCTAGTGGAGGTCCTAAGGAAACAAGGAAACCTCGGGAAGAATCAATAAATGGGCGGTGGAGCTATCTCGGCTTGAAATAACATTTGTGCATGTGTCCGCAATAAGATCCCAAGTACTAGCCGATTTTTGTAGCAGAATGGACACCACACAAAAAAAGAGCAAAATGAACAATCGAGCTATGGGCCGGTCTATACAGATGGAGCATGGGGTAGGCATGGAGTGGGGCCTCCGCGGTGGTCATGTTACCATTAGGCGTCAAATCATACTTAGCCACTTTCGGCTAGAATGCTCCCCAGACAAACAATACTGGCGAGAATACGAGGGACTCATACTAGGACTTGCCAAAGCAAAAGACGGCGCTCATGGTCGAAAAAAAGGACTCAATGCTAGTAGCAGGACAAGTGGAAAAAGAATGTATGGCCGAGAGCCGGAACTTGTAAACTACCTCGCGGTGGTTAGGGCAATGGAACGAAGATTCCAGGGGGGTTCACCGTAAAGTTCATCCCACGATAACAAAACAGCGAGGCGGGACGCTCTAGCTAAAGCGGCGGCAAATAACCTCCGCATGCCCTAGAACACCATTTACAATGTGGTGTACAAACCAGCAACAGAAATACTGAAAATAGCATTCAAGACCGTCATGTTGGTGGAAGGTGAAGACTGGAGGCAAGCAATACTCGACAACCTCAATAACGTAACCTGCCCGAGAAAATGACGCGGAAGCCACGGAAAGCAGACGCACGAGCAAGAAGCTATACGCTCATCGACGGCTAGCTCTTTAAAAGGGGGCTGGTCCAGCCAATGCTCAAGTGCATCCCACAAAGCGAAGGTATAGAGCTACTCAAGGAAATACATGCCGGTATCTGCGGATCCCACATCGGACCAAGAGCACTATCAGCGAAAGCCATCCGCCAAGGATTTTACTGGCCCACGCACATAAAGGACGCGCAGCAAATCGTCAAGACGTGCAAAGCTTGTCAAAATTTCGCACCCCACCAGAAAAACCCTTCAGCCAGAAACACGGTGATACCTCCGACTTGGCCACTACAAAGATGGGGAATTGACATCGTTGGTCCGCTACCAACAAAGACAAGGAGGAAACAAATTCGCAGTTGTAGCGGTCGAATACTTCACTAGATGGATAGAGGCGAAGCCCGTGGCAAAAATAACCTCGAATCCATCACCAAGTTCTATTGGCAAAACATAATTTGCAGATTTGGAGTACCAAGAACGGTAACAGTGGACAACGGTAAACAATTTCGACTCAGACAAGTTCAGGGACTTCTGCTCCCAAATGGGAACAAAAATAGCCTTCGCATCAGTCTACCACCTAGAGTCAAACGGAGCAGTGGAAAGAGCAAACGGAATAATATTCTCCGCGATCTCAAAGACCCTATTCAACCTCCGAAAGGGCAAATGGGCGGGACGAACTACCCAAGGTGATCACGGTCTCACAATACAACATCTTCGCGAGCCCACCGGCTTCACCCCATTCAAGCTCATGTATGGAGAAGAAGCAATGCTCCCGGAGGAACTAAAACATGAAAGCCTGCGCGTTATGAGGCACAAGATGGCTGAAGATGAGGAATATGCAAAAGAAACGCTAGAACAAACAAGGCTAGAAGTTGTGGAAAACATACAAAAGTACCAAGCGGAGACCAAAAAATGGAGGGACAGCAAGGTCGCAAGAAGTACATCCAAGATGGAGACCTCGTACTCAAAGAAAACCAAATGCTTCAACTATAGGGAAGTTGCAAGCAAAATGGGATGGTCCATTCATCGCAAGAGCAACGACAAGGCAAGGAGCTTTCCGTCTGATGGATGAGCAAGGCAACACCTCCGACCACACTTGGAATGTGGACAACCTACGCAAGTACTACATGTAAGGCTATACCCCGCAAAATATAAGCGGAGGTCAGCCACTATCTTACTTTCTCGCAAGTAGCATTAGATTTTTTACAGCAATCCCAATAGACTTGCACTCTTTTCCTCACAGGGGAACTCCTAGCGGAGGTGAGGTTTTTAATGAGGCAAGGCTAATGTAAAATCCTCTGAAATATAAAGAGGAAACTTCCCCAAAATGCAAAGAAAATCATGTCGAAAGTGACTAGCAACGCAGTCACGTAATTCGACAAAGGTAACAGAAACGCCTGAGAGGACATTTTTACGGATAGAACGCGGAGGTTCCATCCTAAAACGACCTCTAGAGACCAACAAAACGGTCTGCAAAACCCTCGAAAAAAGTCCTACCCAAAGCGTAGGCATCGAGGTGGCACAACGGCATTGTGTCAAAAACAAAAAAGCTGAAAAAGGCACCTGTCCATTTCAGGCATCAGCATAACCTCCACCAGCAAAGGCATCAAGGAGGCCATTTACAAAATTTTCTATGCATTCAGAAAAAACTCTTGCTTTATTATTGCATTCAAAATTTACTCAAGTGCTTGACATTGTGCTATCGAAGTTATAAACATCTTCGCAGAAGATGGTACAATGGTAGCACAGACACAGCAAGACAGAGGAGGTGATCAACACCACCGTGTAGGGCAACAGCTTCACGCCGCACTCACAACGGAGCCTTCGCCAGCGTCGACGCGTCCTCTCGCACAGACTGCAGACCGCCATAGGACTTCTTCATCGTGGAAAACCTCCGCCGGTTGGAAGCAAAATAGACCTAAAGATGCTCTAGCAGAGGTTAGGCCCAAAGGGCAAACCACCTAAGCAACCAAAGCTCATCGGCAAGAATTAATAGCTCCGTGCCTGTTTTAGTCTGAGCTTCCAGCCAACGAATAGGAAGACAACTGGATATGCATATTATGTCTACCAAGCCAATACTAGACCGGCCCATAGTGCTCGAGTTAACAAGGGGGGGAGAGAAAACGGGTAGGTTATATACTAACCCAACCCACCTAACACACCTACCAAAGGACAATGTCAGTAAGTCCCCTTAATCACCCCAGCCCTATAAAACAAGCCTTGACACCCCCGCCATCTATACGGTATTTCTTCATACAAACACAAGGCATACACGAGCAAAACTAGAAGCTGAACATGAGTGCGGACGTTAACCTCCGCCAGCTTAGCTACCAATATGAAGAAGCTGCGTAAGAAATTGTAAAGATCCTCGCACTCGGATAAATTTGGGGGAGACCGCGTAAGAATTCGTAACATCCCCCCGGAGCTAAAAAGCGATGCAAAGCAACCAAATGCGAGATCCTTCCCGAAGACCCGTGAAGCGGAGCAACAGAAAGTGCTTCCCACACGTGTAGCGGAGGTCCAATTCAAGATAAAACACTGCTCCATGCAAGTACCTCGTAGCGGAAGGGGACGAACTGGCGCCGCAAATAAGTGACTACCCTCCGCCGTCAAATCCACAAGTGGGGGGTACAAGCAAAACTCGGCGACAAATGTAGAAAAATAATGCAAACAAGACAATGATTCCAATACAATACAAAAAGCTCCGCTTTATTAATGGAGGCTGCTCGGTTACAAGACTCGGGTTAACAAAAATAAAATCTACAAAGATTCGGGTGGAGGCCCCTCCGAGGCTACAGAATTAGTAAACGCCATTCGCACATCACCCAGGTCAAACAAAACATCCTCATACATATCATCTACCCTAGGGTTGGTGAAGGTATCCTTCCAAAACAACCACAGACCTCCGTCAACATCAACGCCATTACGATAAAAACACAAGGGGTCAACATCCTGCGCAGGCACCTCATCAGGAACCTGCGCAGGAAACCACCGATTGAAACATAACATTAGACTTCCATTCAATAATATTTCATTAAGTCTTTACAAGCGGAAGCGTTTTTCCGCACAGAAAGCCCAACAACCAAAGAAAGTAAAAACTTCTAAGCTCTTTACACCTCCGCATCTTCATCATCAGCGTGCGGCGCGGTTTCCGCACCGGGCGATGATGGCGGAGGCGCATCCCTTGGCACATCGCTAGCAACCTCAACCCGTTCAGCAGGAGCTCCATCCTCCGAAACCGCACGAGGTGCAGCAACATCCGTCTGAGGACCGGTCTGTACAAGTCATAAAGCATTATAAACAACGCTAACCAAAAACAAAAAACTCAAAAACACGGTAGGTAAGGACAGTTAAAATCAAAGAACTAACCGGAAGAAGAGAACGAGCAAGAGAGGCAGCCTCCGCGCGCCCATGGATAGTCCAAAACTTCTTCATAAAGGAGCCCAGGAACTTCATGGCGCCGCTTCCAAGCTCCACCAGGCTCGAAGGATGATGACTCTCCTTCACGCGGAGCCTAGAAACTTCTTCGCAACCCTCGGTGGCAAGGATGGGAACAACATTTGTCGCGGCAGCCCGAGCACCGAAATCGGAAATACCCTGCAGCAACCCGGGCAACTTGTTGAAGTTCCTAGACATCCACGACACACTGCGGGCTATGCTGGGCCCACGGGAAAGGGCGTCACCACCGCTCCAAAAGATGTAAGAGCCTCCGCATACAAGCGACCCGCGGAGGTACAAGACGCGTAGAGCCCATCCATCTGCCTCTGCCTCTCCGCCACCTGAGCCCGCGACGAGGTAAGGCTAGAGTTAGCCTCCTCGAGCTTCGCTTCAACATCACGAAGGGCTTTCTCTGCCCTCTCCGCGCGAGCGATCAGCTCGTCTTGCGCACGCTTCGACGACTCCGCGTCCTTCAAACGCAGGCTTCGCGCTCCTCCAAAGAACTTGTCGGAGACCTCCTTTCCGTCCCGCCAAGAAAAGGCTTTGGCCTCCAACTCTTTCGGAAGCCCGTCACGGGACGCAAGCTCCTGATGAACCCGAGTGCGAACACACTCCAAACTAGCAGTCATCTGTAAATAGGGAATTAGACATCCGACACCATGCAAAGCCAAAACAGAGGACAACACAGGAAGACCTACCGAAAGGCTTTGATCCACAGCCTTGTCCAACACTTCCTGCAAATCGCCCTCTGAAAAGTATTTATACATCGTACCTAATCAGAGGAATTAGAAAACCACAAAAATCAAAAACAAGGAACCGAACACATAAACCACGCGGAGATAACTTACTCGAAAGTACCTTGGGCAGCAACTTGAGGGGAACCGCCCCCCAACTCTACCGGCGGCTCCGCTTAGCTTTTGTAGAAGACAAAAAACAAAACATATTAATCCAAGACATGTATGAACCAATGCCAAGAAATGTTGCAAAAACGCAAATCCACATTACCGGCGGAGGCGGGGGCCGTCTTGGTCCGTAACACCTCCAAGACTTGTGCAACATTCACAGCCCTAGCCTCGGGCTCTTAGCTTCTACATCAATGACCTTGGAGGCACGGTAGGTAGCGGAGCTCACGCATCCGGGGCAGGTTATGCTCACTCGGTGGGAGGCACAAAAGAATCTTCCGATGCAGGTCGGTTCGTACCTCCGCCCGAAGCACCCTCTACCGACCTTATCGCCGACCGACCGCCCCCGTCGACCTCTCCATGTGAACTCGTGGAGCTACCACCGAGCATGGAAAGCCGGCGATGGGATCGCCCATAACCTTCGACACCCGAGGCAGCTCCACAGCCGAAGGCCGCCCCACGTGGCAGCCACGATGGGAGAAACCGGGCCCTCGCCAGACCGAGCCGGCAGCACCTCCGCCCGATGAAGAGCCCGGCTGCCCCCGGGGGGGCACCGACATCGGGCGCGGTAGCACCAACATCCCGCATCGTGGCGCATCTCGCGGGGAAGTAACCTTCCGTCGGCGGCCCGCTACATTGCTTATGGGCAAGTTGCTTTTTTTTCTTCTTCGCCTCCTCCTTGGCCGCCGCGGCAATCGCGCAAAGAAAGGCGGGCGGAGGCCGCCTACTCCACCCCGATCTTCTTGGTCTTCTCACGAGTAGTCGGGCGGTGCCTTCCGTTTCTCAATAAGCGGAGGAGCACCAGCCGCCGCCTTTGCCAACTTGGCGGCCTCCTCTTCCTCACGCTCAATATCGCAAGCACGCGACCCGTGCACTCTATGCGGGCCGTAAGTTACTCCCATCCCTCAAAGATGCGGTTCAGCCTGGGCATCTTCCCCACCTGCGACCTCCGCGCAAGAAACTCCCTGATGCCAATAGGACCCAGAATATCCTGGGCCTCCATCTCAATGCTCATAACAAAGGCATCCGCGCTAACACCTTCGGGAAGGTGAGTTCCGAGACGGGGGCACGGAACCATTTCTGATCCACCGAAAACAGGAAGGTTAATCCTCTCCACAGGAAACTCTACATTCCTCTTGGCAAGCGGAGAATACTTAGCCGCACAGTACTCCTCGACAATGTCCCGACCTCCGGAATAGCGACACGCCATCATGAAAGCTTCGCGACACTTAGTCCTTTTCTCCGACTCCTTATCATTCTGATCCAGCTTTGACACAATGTCCACTGGAGTGAGGGTAGACGCGAAGGGGTAGCGCGTCACATCGCCCCTCCACCCTTGTAGAACTCGCGGACCGGCGTAAAACCGAGAAATCCAACCAACGGGCATCCCACTTACTTTTCTCGGGCGAAAGAAAGCTCCGTCTTCCCTCGCCCCGATGGCGACGAGGATCGAACGCGTCAAAGCAACCATATCGCAACCTCTTCTCACCGCCGTCGCCATCTTCCGAAGTCTTCGGCTGCTTGTGCAGCTCGTGAGAACTCCACAAAATTATTTATCTCGGCTCGCGCCATAGGACTCACACGCCCACACAAACTTTGCCACCGCAAGAAACGCTGGCGTGAGGCGTAAGTTGATGAATCTAGACGTGGAATGACTCCAAAGACCGCTGCGGAGAAACGCCCATTATACGGCGGCGGAGGCCGCATGTGAAGAAATTTCGAAAACAATGCCCCATCGCTCGGCGCGGCTCGGAAGCTCAGAACTGACCGAGGCGGAACAACCTCGTATGTGTCGGAGATGTGACCCTTCTAGCGGCGGTCGTCGATCATCGCCTGAGTCATCCTTGTCGAGCCCAACTCGTAGGTCGCATCGACCCTCTCACGAGCCATCGATCTCCGTGAAGCCTCAACATCGGCAGTATCCTCCAAGTCTTGTGCGGGCGTCTAGCATGCAATCCTCGTACAAGCGGGCGAACCGGGTCGAACGATAAGAAAGAACTCCGGCGTATGGCCCGTGCAGCTCGTCGGGGAAGCGACCTTACGCTAAACGGCCCGCTTCGCGTGCATGCAACTGCGGGAACAAGCAAAAGTCGCGAAGCTACTCAAAGGCTTTTTAACGCGCGAAAGCAAGAGCAGGAGGGAATGAAAGCGACAGTTCGGGTGCCCTCCCGCAGAGGGAAGGCCCCATTTTATAGGCCATGGACCGACCCTTCGCATCCCAAGAACCGGCGGACGCGTCCAACGGGTAGAAACGGTCACCTCAACCTCGAGGGCGGCGCCTTTTTGTCGTAGCGACCCCGATGCCTCAAATTCTCCGCCACGAAGGTCCCTCGCGAGAATGCGCCCGGGGGGAAGGGACCCTCAACACCTCCGCTAGCACCGCAAACCGTTGAGAACGAAGGCACGCTCCGCTACGACCTTTTCGCCCTCAAGGGGGGACCTGGGGGACGGATCCCGGCCGGTCCAGCGGAGGTGGTAGCGGTAGCGGAGATTGAGGAGTGTGAGGTCCGGACCGATGAATTAAGTTTATGATGACTGTGTCTCTTTCGGAAAGGGAAAGATGCGAGCTCCGCCACCGAGCAAGCGAAGGCGTCTGTCTCCGCTAGGCGACCCTCCGCTGGGGCGAGTTTTCCCGACCGTGTGGTGTTCGGAGATCGACGCCTCCGCATGCCCTCCTCGGAGCCCGAGGACCCTAAGCGAGGCGGACACCGGCCGGTTGCAAGGGAAGGCTCGCGAAAGGTCTTCGGTGCGCGCTGGGTCCGAAGTCGCCAAGATGGGCCCGGCAAAGAAGAGGCGGTGCGGAATGTGTAAACTCGGGAAGAGCCCGCGTCGTGTTTTTAGAATGGGGAATATGCCGAGAATATTGGAGGGCAAAAGTGTAATCTTGTATCCCCTAGCAATGTAAAAACTATAAATAGGGAGGAATTCTCCCCATCTAGGGGGTGGATGAATTCCATTTATGGAGAGTTATTGTGATCCGACCTACCGTTAGCTCTTATCCCTTAATCATACTCCCTCGGGGCACCGCCTGAGCGGAGGTGTCACACCGTGTTGAGAACCCCAAGCTCAACATCATTTATGCATATTTAATTCAACTTGGTCCGGTTAACATGGCCCGTCACTAAAAATAGTCTGTTATTAAAAATATAGTTAACTACTAGATGATGCATCCCGGTAACATGGTCCGTCACTAAAAGTAGTATAATTATTACTAATTTTGAGGAATAAAGCAATAATGACCCGTTAGAGGAATAGAGGAATGCTCCGTCAGAGAAAGAGCATCTGAAGGAAGAACTGGGCGAACCACTGGGCAACACATCCCATGTAAATTCCAAGCGCGTCCGTGACTTTGCCCGCCACACCTCGGATCGATTTTGAACTAGTGGCTGCTAAGTTCTAACCGCCGCCCGAAAATCACTCATTTTCCGTGACCATATGTCGGTGGCGGTCATGAAAACCGCCACCGAAAAAAATCAATTTTGTCCGCCACCGAAAATCATTTAGGTAGTAGTGTAGGGGAAGGTGGTTTATGCAATTGTAAGACCGTCCGCACTCATGTTTTCTATTTACCTCCTTTATACATTTTAGTCATCATGATTTCCTCCTTTACAACACTTCTTCCCGCACCCATTGTTCTTTTATATCTCTACCCATATCAACTATCATCGGTGAGGTTCATATATAATTTTACCTAAATATATCCACGTGAGATCTAATTTTGAAGGATTTTTTCAAACGAATTCAATGATGTAATCAAAATTTAATTTGATTTATTAGTTTATGAGTTATAATATTTTTTTTTGTTACTTAGAATAATGTTGGGCCTGTTGCTGTACTTTTTCTCTCTCTCCACGGGAGGCTCGCAGGCTGGATTCGCATGGGCGCGCGGCAGCATGGTGGGGCCTGGCTCCACATCAGCCTGTAGCGCAGCTACGGGATATGCGCCACCAATATCGCGAGTTTGCATGCCAGCTTGGATAGCGTGTTCTGTAGCGCAATGCGGTGCAGCATTTTTTCCCGGTAAAAAGCGATGTCGGAGCTTGTTCCGGATAGCAGTGCAGACAGCCTTAGGCTATCCGCACTCATGTTTCTCTATTTTCTTACTCTATACATACTAGTCATCAAGATTCTCTCCTTTACATCACTCTCTCCCGCACTCATCCCTACTTTATATCTCTACTCTATACCAACTACTATAAGTGAGACCCACTTATAATTTTATCTAAACATATCGATGTGAGATCTAATTTTGAAGGATTTATTGATACGAATTCAATGGTGCAATCAGAATTTAATTTGGCTTTTTAGTTTATGAGTTATAACATTTTTTTGACATATAAATGGTGGGGCCCACTATTGCATGCTCCCACCCCTCTCTAGCTCTCGGCGCGACAGTTCTGACAAAAGCTCATCCTCGCAGGCGCGCGTGCAGCGGCAAATATACCGAGGAAGCGTGGCTTCCCGTGTGCCACATTGATGATACCGGGCGCCGCTGCAGCTATTTTTTCCGGTAAAAACGTTTACAGATCTTTTACAGGTTGCCAGTGCAGAAAGTCTTAGAGTTGAGGTGGATAAATAGACTTTTGTAAATGCAGAGAACGTAATGTGGACTTTTTCGAGGACGACCGGCCCACTGCTAGTACTGCTGCTGCCTAACCCTTATTACTTCCTCCGTGCCAAAATAATTCATCGTGTTGACTTTAAGGCATCGTGTTTGGTATTTCGTCTTATTTAAATTATTTATACAATTTAGAAAATAAATAAATTATTATGAAAGTATCTCTAATAATAAAATAAGTCATATCAAAATGGAAGATATTTATATAAAAATTTGAATAAGACGGCGGTCAAACATGATATCAAAGTTAACATGATGATTTATTTTGAAACGGAAGGAAGTATTTTAGTACTTTAGCCAAGGGATCCGCCAGGCATGCTGACAGCGAATCGAACAGAGACAGCTTATGCTGTGCTGGAGCCTAGGCAGCTTTCGTCCATGGCGGGCGAGCTGTTTGACTTTTGACTGCTTATCATAATTATCACTTCAACTAGTCAAGTTCACTTCACTTCAGCATAGTATAGCATTCTAACAGATAGTCATGGCTATCTGAGGCATATGTTGCTGCTCACGGTTTGGATTTATGACTTTCTATCTGTTTACTCAGCATTCTTGTTTGTTATGTTCAAGTGCACATTTTGTTGAATACGCTTGCTTACCATGTATTTTCAGAATAATGGTAAACCTCTCGCTGAATTCTTCGGGAGGTCTCATTCATGCCCCGCAGTGCATTCATGGCGTGTCTCGAGGTAAGGCCTACAATTCAAACTTATTCCAGACCTAATTTTGATTAGTGAATAGCAGATTGCTAATTGAAACATATGATTATTGAACATGAGACATGTGCTTATGAAGTTTGCAACATTGGTTATAAAAGCAGGTTGATGTGGAATTTTAAATGCATATACTGTGTTCATATGATTTAGTCCATGTTTCAATTATTGCTACATAATAATATGAGATAATTATTGGAACATGCTCTTCTCTAGAAGGTACCTAGTAGTACCGAGAGATATTACCTAATAGTACTGAAACTTGGAATCAAATAAAACTAAAACAAACCGGGCCGAAGTTGATGTTAATGGTTGTGATTTAAAATATGCAAAGCTCACATTCTATGTTTCTCCTCAAAGTCTTTTTGTTGAAGTAGCATATACCGCTTGTAGTAATAAAAACATAGAATGTGAGAACGTGAAACATCAACTCGTGGTGATTCAAAAACATGGATTCAAAATACCTCTTTGGAAATGTGTGAATATTTTTTTCTAAATATAGTTTATCTCATTTGTGGTTCCTTCCAAGACATGGTTGTTGTCTTTATGTGATGTTTTATATGGATTTTTAGGATGGGATGAAGAAGACCATATATTTATTTAGCGAGTTGGTGTTTCCAATATCCATTTCTCTTTTTCCCTCATTCACATTGGCATCACTTTTAATTTTTGGCCTAATATTTTTTTTTTCGGGTGATAATTAGGCTATCTGGCTTATGTGGCTAGCCTCTATCGCGAATGAGCGAGATCTCAATGGAGGACTTCATCAAGGAGAGAATCATACAGATTAGCCAAGGAGATCTCATTACTCCATGCGTAGTTAATTTAGTGATACTAGAGTTCATTGTGGTTGGGTTTCTCGGCTACGGATCATGATTTGGTTACTAGACAATTGGCATGGTATGGCGAAGCACATGAGTTTTGTTATGCCATTTTCTAAGGCGTAATCGACAATGTTGAAATGGTATTAGTGGTTTGTTGCAATTACTTAAATCATATGTTGCGATGCTCAAATTAATAAGTTACCGTCGTTACTTCTATCTTGAGTGGTTTTCGTAATAATATGTTGCGATTACTTCCATCTTATGCGGATTATGTCTAAAATAATAAGTTGCAATGCTCCTTATTATATCTTGAGAGGTGTCTTCATGGACAATGTTGAACTAGTATTATTTCACCGTTGCAAGTACTTCCTTATGATGTTGCAATGCTCAAAGTGCTTTTCGATTAAGAGTTCGAATTGTGGCGAGTAGTCGTATGTATGACTGAGGGGCTTCTTGGGTGTGTTTGTGTCTCCTCTAGTACTCCTTGACCATACTCGGGTGCCACTACCTCCTTTAAATGCGGTGTTGAGAATCCCTAAGCGTGAGGGCGTCTGCGTGCGGGAACACAACACCATGGCTTTAGTTTGAAACTATGAGCCCCCATGGTGAATAGAATGGGAAATTGATAGGTGGATTCAGGGGCCACTCCAACCACCATGCCTGTTGTTCCCTTGTGAATGGCGCTATGAGCGAGGTACCCACAGATCACTCAAAGGTCCCAACCCATGACAAGTTTGTGTGTGCGTGTGTAGGTTGCAACTCATATCTTTCCTTGGCCGGACTCAAGCGACATTCCAAATGGGAGGAGCTTTGCACGCTGCTAAGTCGGAGCCAGGAAAGGACACAAAGTTTATCTTTGGCCAGGGTGACGGGGCGGGTCGGGTGGGGTAATGGGTTGGTGCAGCGGTGGGGATCTAGACTACCTCGTCTACAATCGCCATTCCCATTCTATTCGTGTTCATAGGGTGGTTGGATTTCAAAACTAAAAGCAACGCCTATGTATATTCACACGTTAGACGTCCATGGGGGGGACAAGGGATTCCACCGCACGAAAGGTGTTGGTGTGGCACCCGAGTAGTATGGTCAAGGAGTACTAGAGAGTGAGACACAAACACACCCAAGAATCCCCTCAAATGTCATACACATGGCATTGAACTACCTTCGCCCACAATCACCCGAATCCCATCGAAGCACTTTTGGAGCATTTACAACATCACAATGTATTACTTGCAACAAGGCCACTAATACTAGTTGAACATGGTCCATAAGACACTCTCATGTTTAAGGAGCATTGCAACATCATAAGGGAAGTACTTGCAACGGTGAAATAATACTAGTTCAACATTGTCCATGAGACACTCTCAAGATATAATAAGGAGCATTGCAACTTATTATTTTAGAGCATAGCAAGCATAAGATGGAAGTAATTGCAACATATTATTCGAAAACCACGGAAACAACCGATAGAAGTACTTGTATTAAAACATATTAATTTGGTTTTTCAGCATCGCAACATATGATTTAAGTGCATTGCAACAAACCACTAATACCATTTCAACATTGTCGATTCTGATCTTAGAAAATGGCATAACAAAACTCATGTGCTTCTGCCGCCATACTTCACATGCCAATTGTCTAGTAACCAAATCATGATCGTGAGTCAGAAACCCAACTACAATGAACTCTAGTATCACTAAATTAACTACGCATGGAGTAATGAGATCTCCTTAGCTAATTGAGAGATTCTCTTGATGAAGTCCTCCATTGAGATCTCATTCATTCGCGATAGAAGGAGGCTAGCCACATGCTTCGTATAGTCGACCATCACCGAAAAAAAAACATTAGGGCCAAAATTAAAAGTGATGCCAAATGTGAATGAGTGGAAAAAAAAGAGAAATGGATATTGGAAAACACCAACTCGCCAAATTAAATATATGGTCTTCTTCATCCCATCCTAAAAATCCATATAAAACATCACATAAAGACAACAACCATGTCTTGGAAGGAACCACAAATGAGATAAACTATATTTAGAAAAAAAAAATATTCACACACATTTCCAAAGAGGTGCATCTGTAATGTTGAAACGACTCAAACATGTGAAAACATGCGCTTGCAACATGGCGCGTGCGCGACTCTCCGGAATAGCACGGAATGCGTACAAACATGAAAACATAATTGACACACGTTCAAAATCGATGCAACATCGGTATATATTTTTGCAACATATGTAGATAGTCTTGCAATTTGCAACATGAAAACACTCGCTACAACAAAATGCAGAACAAATGAAACATTTGAAACATACCCTTTCAACACTGTGTGAAACAAATGTGGTACCCAAATCAAAACGTTTGCAACATACAAACTCAAGTAGATGAAAACATTTTGATGAATCACGTGCAACATTCCTCTGAAACACCGTAAAAAAACTTTTGCAACATACGACTCAAGAAGATGAAACATTTTGATGAATCACGTGAAACATTCCTTTGAAACACGGTAAAAAAAACTTTTTTGCAACATAAGACTCAAAGCGAGATGAAACTTTTCTCGATGAATCACGTGCAACATTCCTTTGAAACACTTGTAAAAATGCAACATGTTCAACTTACAAATGATCTACTTCGCAACATACCTCATAAATGCAACATGTTCAACATACGACTCCACCATGGCTCGAAGGCCTGGTGCACCCATCTAGCCATCAAGGCTCCCCACCACAACCTCCTCTTCCTCCACCACCCTTGTTTCCCCTACACGTGCTCTTCTTCCTGCTGTGGGTCGCGCCTCTCGGAACATAGCCACTCAATGGGCACGGGGGTGGGGGTAGGGCAGGTTGTTCAAAACTAGCAATCAATGAACATATATGTCAACAAAACAATAAAATGGCTAAAAAGAAATGAATGAATATGAAAGTAGACAAGCAAACCCACAGGGGGCAACGGATGTCATTTGCCGAGAAATAGTTCCTTCATAAAAAGTGGGGTACACAAAATCGGGTTTGTAACACTTTGGACATGTCATGTTGAAACATCACAAACAACAGAAACGAAACATGCTCAATAGATGTTATGTAAGAAAATGGAGAAGCCACAACACCTATCGATTTCATTGGCTGAACACAAATAAATCGTGGTAATGAAACATGTAAAAAATCGAGGAGAGCGCGACATGGCAACATCTCAAACTGAAATCCTCTAGTGAATTTTGTGTTGCATTTGATAATTCCAATACTATTACATCTGAAATTTTCTAATGAAGTAGCCAAATATAAGATGGAAGTGCACAGAGATGAATTTCACTTTAGTTGACTACTATTACAACAGAAATCCTCTTATGAAACAGTAATGGTTGACTACTGCTACATCTGAAATCCTATAATGAAACATACAAATATGAAATAAATTATGACAGTATGAGAGTATAAGTCTCTGTGGTGTGGGAAGCTAATGGAATTATGGCAGTACTCTAAAGATATTTTCAATAAAAAGTAAGCTATAGCCTGATGAAGATACATTTAATGTATGTAGATTAGTACTAATGGAATTATGGATGTACTCTTAAGCTATTTTCAAGAAAACTTATATAGTGAAAAGGTAAAATAACAACCTACAGTGAATATAAAATAAGATGACACAATAGTGGAAGTTAAACTAGACCTTTAAAAGCCTGAATAAAACACAAATAGAGTCAATTAAAAACTGAAGTAAGAAATACACTGAACCTGGAAACTAATAAAGTCTATATAATCTGAAACGTCAGTTCAAAAATGAAAACTTAGGTAAAAATGAAAATAGTTTGAACAAATAACTAAACTGACCAACTAAAACTTTAGTTTCCATATCATGTATTGAAACACAGATAATATCATGTTGAAATAACAGGATTTTGCAAGAAAGGCCATAAAACCCCGAAACCCGACTTCACCCTATAAGGCCATAATCTGGGCCGACCACAATCCACTGGGCTCGCGAACACTGCATCGCTTTGGTAGAAAGGGCGAACCAAAGCACAGGTGCCACAGGCCAGCGCTCAGGATCCAATTTTCAACCCAGAAAACTCTGCTGCCAGTTTGATTTCAGCTTTAAACCATGAAATTGCTTATTTTGCAAATCAAGCTAACAAAAGTGAACATATACTACTACGAGCACAATAATGATGGCCTCATTCTGTAGCTTAGTTGCATGAGGCCTTTCACATTTATAATAATAATAATTATTGTGCTATAGACTGGACATACATGAAGTGAAGGAAATTGCTAATAAAAATGAAACATGAACGCATTTGATTTGAACAACACAGATAATACCATGCTGAAACAACACGAATCCACAAAAATCAACGTCATACCTAATTGCTTCCGAGGAGATATATGGGCATGGGTCTTCACCCCTCCCTCTGCTTGAAGAGGGCTCCCCTTTGATGCTTTGTTTGCCACCCGTGAGGCCTTTCCGGCTGGTTGGCCCCTTGCTGCTTGCTTACCACCTTGCTGAGGCCTTATCTGCTTTGCTGAAGGACACCTTTGCTGATCACCGGACGGTTGCTAGATTTTGCCAGATTTGGTGAATTTGAACCCGGCGGTTCATCTTTGAAATCATCATCATCAGAGCCGAAGCTGAAGGAAAATTCCACAAAATCCACCGTACCACCCAGAACTTCTCCCCACCTGGTAGACACCATGGTCGAAATGGAAGGAGCGCCATACACTTCTCGTGATGACCCGAGGCGCCTGCAACATAGACACGAAGCCGCCACAGTTCGCAATGAATTGGGGCCAGCGCGGCGGCAACCACGCCTTTACCCCAGCGCAGCGCCAGAGGGCTTAATGCAATGCAAAATGGGGGACGTCGGGGGAGGAAGAATACGGCGACTTAACTAACCCGCACCGAGTCGGCTTCAAGCGCGGAGCAGCGGGCGAGGAGGCGGAAGACGACCGAGCAGCAGGACAAAAACGGGCACAACAAAATTGCCGCCGACTTGGATGTAAATAACGCGAGTAAAGAGGGGAGACGCACACGCGCATGGCAGCCGGATAGTTGGCGCCGGGCGACCGCTGCCGCCGACCGAAACCCCACGCCGCCGACGGCAACCACGGCGATAGCAGCAGTACGGAGCGGGAATGGGGCTACAGCAACCACGGGCGACAGCAGCAGGCACGGAGCTGGGAATGGGGCAGCCGGAGGGCGCCAAGGGCGCAACCCCTTGTGGCCGGAGGAATGGCGGGCGGCGACCGCTGCCGCTTCCATCGAACCCCACGCGCGGGCGCCGCGGGCGAAAGTGGGACTGGGAATGGGGCCGATCCGTTAGGACCGATTCCAACGCCGCGGCAAACGTAAACGGAAACGCCGCTGCATCTCTTGCTGGCTAGGACGCCGCTGCTGCCCATCACGCCGAGCGCCCGATGGAAGCAAGAAGAAT
>JADLZK010003107.1:0-44236 GCA_015847255.1 Hyparrhenia diplandra
TACTACAAACTCATGTCTGAGCGTGAGGCAAGAATCAGAATTTCCTCCCAAGAACCGGTAAGTATTACTACAAACCTCCATGTCGAACTTTTTCGCAACCGTAAGGTCTTATCACGCAACCGTAAGTCTTACTACAGCCTCCATGTCGAACTTCCCACAACCGTAGTATTACTACTAGCTATGTCCTTGCGCCCATAAAATGATTCATTCAAGAGTAAGTATTACTACCGGTGGGATAACCGCCCATAAAATGATTCATTCAAAGAGTAAGTATTACTACCGGTGGGATAACCGCCGTAAAATGATTCATTCAAGAGTAAGTATTACTACCGGAGGGGATAACCGGGTTTCGTCTCCACGGGGTAAGTATTACTGCCGTTGACCGAGAAGGGATAAGTACTACTACAGCTTTGTCCTTGCCGCCCGTAATTGATCCAATGAAGAGTAAGTATTACTACCGAGGGATAACTATCTAAACAACCACGGAGTAAGTATTACTACCGCTACGCCACGCAGAACCACAAAATCCATGCCCAAAAACATTCCAACCGTAAGTATTCCTCCCAAACCGTTGAATAGCCAAAACGTAAATTTATTGTTAACATTTTCCGGCAGCAGTAAAACTCGTGCATTTTGAAAATAGTTTGTTTGTAGTAATCCACCGACATACCGCTTAGCGACTCTATTACTTTTTGTGTCATTTTTAGAAGCAATTTTCTTTAATCGAACACTACTTGCTACCGTGTGATTTCAGCTAATTTTCATAGGATCTAAAATTAGGAGTATCATTCTCATACCCAATAATAGAAATATTATCCGAAACAGTGGTAACAATCATTAACAATCGGTATAGTGTTGAAAACTCATACATTTGGAGAGGCAACACAGATCAGTGGAGTTTTATTCATGGTGAAAAATGTCACGCAAACAAATACTAGTAAAATCTCCATGGCGAACGTGTCCACCATGCCGTTCAAGAAACTTTGAACAACTGGAAATACATATGGTAGTTGTTTTCTTTTTTGAAATAAAGCGGGATATGGAAAATGTTGTTGTTGAAATAACAACATAGTTACAAGAAGTAGGTGTGCTTTTGTACGAGAAAAAGTCCAAAAATCAAATCAAGCAGCATCCATTCCTAGAGTTCATCAATCGACGTCCGCAACAACGCAGTGTTTTTCCCTTCGGCGACCAAATCTAAGAAACCGTGTCAACAACATCCGCCCTACAAGCAGCATCGATTCGATATGAAGTTCTCCACCTCGTAACGGGGACACCGCTGTTCTCCACGCAAAGCTGAGAAAATTCGCAAAAATAATAGAGGTACAGAGAATTAAAGTCTACTGAGCCAAAAAAGAACGAGAGTGACACAAATCAAACCCACCTCCGGCTTCTTCCCCAATCGGGAGTAGCGGCGATGATGTAGAGCCTAAGGCAAATCGGGAGTAGCCGCCGCCACCGATGTAAGAGCGACGACGCCCCACGGTAGGGGTTGCAAGGGCGCCGTCGTCGAGGCCGATCCGGCGAGGGGCTACCGAGGGACGGCCGTGTTTCGCCGGGCCGCAAACGATGGGGAGAGGACGCCGACGCCGCTGCACGCAGGGGAAGAGGGCCGACGAGATCGGGCGCCATGACGCCGCACGGAGAGTTCTTAACGAATCCGGTGCGTAGGCGAGGTGAACGCGCCGCCGCGCCGCCCACCACCGTGCCCATTGTCGCAAGCCCGGTTGAAGCCGCCAAAACCAAGTGGGTAGAGCACCGTCGTCGGTAGGGATGGAGGCACGGTCGGGGCAAATCGACGTTGGGAGCGTAGGCATAGCCATGGTAGCGTTGAAACCGATGAATGCTACCCGCCGAGTAATATATGGGCAATGGCGAATTAATGCTGGTGAAAATTACGTGCGTGATTCGTGCGAATGGTGAACCAAACTTACGGTTACGAATAGGATCATTCATTCCCGGGTAGTAATACTTACGGTCCAAGTACTGTTGTCGAATGCGGTGCACATCCATGATAATGTTGGTAGTAATACTTACACAGCCACGTGTGTAGGATCGGCCGGGTAGTAAGTATTACTACTACGGATTGGTCCCTCGCTAACAGTCCGAGATGGTTGCACCGGATGGACAATTTGAAGTAAAGGTTACTCTCACAGGAGGGGGACATTTACGCCGCGGATGAATGGTCATCGGAGCGGGCGGGCGGCGCTACCGCCGTGGCTCTAAATATTATTTAGAGCAGTGCTTCCTCAATAGCAGTTATATATATAAATAAAATAAAATAGAACTATTACCTTATAGCTAGCTACAGAATACCATATCCTGTAACCGGACCCAACGAGCGTGCTTGATCGAACCCAAAGAGGCTCGTAATCAGACCCACCGGACGCGCACCGTTATTATTATATAGGACCAGTCGCCTGGCTGGGCACCATTAATTAGCATTAATTACCTATGACCCAAAATAGGGAAGGCACGTTTGGCATGAAAATCCCCAAATCCCGTCACCCCGTCACCTGCTCCCATCGCAGTCCAGCTTTTTCCGCCGCCCCGGCGCTCCGTCCGCGGTCTACCGGTGATGGCCCCTAGCTCCTCCCACAAAAGTGGCACGGCGGCTCCTCCTATGGATCCTCTCGGTGGCCTTCCTCCTAGCGGTGGAGGAGGCGGCGGCAGCTGCTCTTTCGTCACCCGCGGTGTCGACCCTCCTACCACCGATGGCGGCGCCGACCCTAGCGCAGCCCGGCCCGGAGCCATCCCCGAACGGCGGCGGCGCGGGTTCCGCGGCCATGCGACTCGCCCCTTGCAGATCGAGCCGAGCGCATGGCACCCACGGTCGCGCTCGTTCATCCAGAGGCGGTGGCCCGGCACTCGTCGCATCTTCGGTGGCAACAGTATGTCGAGGTGAGCCCTGCACAAATCTGCATCCCTAGATAATCATGGACTGAATTTGCTTTTGGTCTGTATGTATCTGGCTGATCAGTTTGATTCCAAATTCTCGGACCGGATTGACGATTATTATCTCCGTGACGCACTGGGGTAGTGGGGTATCTTTACTGGATGCAGTAGCAAATTGGTGATGCTAGATCTTACATCTGACTGACCTCTTCAGCAACAAGTAAGTGTTCATCCGCTCCTTGTTTCATACACCATCTCCACCAACAGCTTATTTTTTTTTTTGTGCCTAATGCATCATGAACGATATGGTAATGCTTGTATTTTTTTTTTTTTAATTTTAGAATGTTTCTTGTTGGTGAGGAGGTTAGTTTTAGATGTGGAAGTATGAGTTACTCCCGTTGGTGATTAGCCTAAAAATTCCCCTACTGCTAGTCGTAACCTTGTAAAATTGTACTATTGTTATGGTAACCAATTTCTAAAAGCAACTTGACATCAGTTGTGGTAACTCACTATTCTAATTATCAGCTTGAGTCATCTGAATTCTGCAATTATTACATGGTAAATATTTGACTCTTCATTGTAGTAAGTAGTAACTACTCTAAAAAATAGCTTAATACAAATTTTTGTAACTATTTTGTAGTAAAAATTTTATGACTTATCATAAAAATTTCATGGTAAATTCGACTTGTCGCTCTAGTAATTGGCCTGGTCAGAAACTATTGGGAAGTTGCCTGGTCGCGTGTACCCTGCACATCCCCATTAGACTAGCAGAGACAGGCTACAAGGTGATTTATCTTATCCATGTGTGTTTGTTAATGGCAATTTTACACTGTACATTACTTGGTTCACTGATGCCCACTGCAACTATTGCCTCTGATTCATGTTCGCCTTCTTAGTCCCTTTTTACTGATGCACATTGTTGGTCTGATTAGGCATCTCAAACATGCTGCATAAGCTTCTATGATTCTAGTGAATTTAAGTAGTAATTAATGCTCCTGCTTTCAACCCAAATAGTTGAATATCAGGCCCCTTTGTCTGATTAGGGTAAATTTTTCTACACTCTAGGTGTAGTTGCACCCATGTGTATATCTCAAGATTTATGGTATATATGACCTAAGCGAAGTGCATGTGGATGAAGTATATGATCATACTAGACCATCCATGGTGGTATATATACGTTAAGTATGCATTCATACTTTGAGTATATGGATATATTTTTTTTTTTATATACTGGCCAGTAGTGGCATTTTATGTAATATATTAAAAATACGGGTTCCATCGAAATTTTTTCGCGTAGTAAGATCTAGAGTATCTTAATATGAGTATCTAAACATACTCAAACCAATAAACAAGTATGAACACATACACAATGTGGTTTTTTGAATATGGGTGTATAGAAAGTGCACCATATATATATATATATATATATATATATATATATATATATATATATTCGAACGACTTCAATTCCTTTCTATCTTTGAGCCCGAACACATATATCATCCAATAGAGTCACAACACATATCTTTGCATACCCTTGGCCGGCAGACTAAAAGCATAGAAGTCATCTCTTTTGATGGGATAAAACCCCGATAAGGATAAAGTCGAAGAAATCGTCCCTTCGAGCTCTCGTCTTGTCATCCTCAATCCTCAAATAGTTATTCCACTTTTCATCCCACAAATGACTTCTTCCAACTTCAAACATAAAGGTTCGTAATCCTCGGGATCCCGGGAACCATTCAATGAGATATTCCAATCTCCTCAAAAAGATACTTTCCTCACAAAGGAAAGGCATGAAAATGAAATGTCTCGGGATGAGACCAGGAGAACTCATCCCCGCCCTTGATGACTGTGATCATCACCAAAATTATATCACCCATGGTCCTACGAGAGATGCCTTAGATGAAACAAATCTTGCCTTGGGACCTAAGCTATGCTCAAAAACCTCTCATGAGTTGTTTGTCTCAAATCAAAGATCTAATACTAGGCGATTCTTTTTAATCTTTACCCAAAACGTTATTGATCCGTTTGGGAAGAATTATCAAACAAAACTTGAGAAAGAAGTTTCTTGGCTTCCAAGATTATTTCCTCGAGCAAATTTTGCTAGGAAACTCAAAAATGGGATATTCATCGATATTTATATGTTCCCAATCTCTCACCTTGACAACGAATTGATAATCCATCCTTGGAACAAATATATCATTCTCAAGGCCGACCTAGGTCCAAAGAATCTCAAAGATATATCATCTCAAACAACCTTAGACCAAGAACAATCTATAGGAATTATCAAAGATACTATCTCAACCCCGCTTTACTGGCTACAAAAAATTATAAGGAACATTGGGATGGTTTGAGATGCAAAAATATGATAAATTTTCAATGGGATAAAGATTCTTTCCTATCAAAGTTATATATCCCTCCGGATCCTAATCAATATTTTTGTAAAGAAAATACATATCCGGGGGTTTGCCTTTTTCTTGATAATAGAAACTCATTAAGAACCATGAACCATCAAAGACCGGATATAAGACAAATAAAAAATATACGTATTGTAAAAGCAGAGTTATGTAATGATCCTATGGTTAAGGAACAGCTCAAGATTCAAATAGAGAGAAAAGATTGGAAAAACTATTGGTATAAAAGGTATCAATCTAGTCACCGAAACCCCTTCAAAAGAAGCCCGAATAAAGACCAAAGATATTATAAAAATAAAAAGATAAAAGCCTTATCAAAATCTAAAGATAAAACTAAGATAAATAAGCATGATAAAGAAGATTGTGAAAACATCTTGGTCCTTACTCGATCTAGAGCAGTTCTTTTTAGAAACCTTTGATTCTCGTGCGTAACCCAAAAGAAAAAGAAGTTATCCTTGAAAGATTTTTATCAAAAACAAAAAATAGGCCTAAAAGATATTTTGTGTTGCGGATAAGGAAGAAAGTCTAAAAAGGAGAAGCAAGCAACAAGACCTAGAAGATTTATCCAAAGAATATAACAATATCAAGGAAGATTTGAGAGGCCTCAAAACAAAGGTAAAAAATCCTTGATCTCCAAAATAAATACAATCTTTGAAAATCAAAATGAAGAAATAGTTGGATCTATAGAAAGATATTTTAAGCAAAAATGGTATCAAATTCAATACAAATTCAAAGATGGCTTCAACTTTAAATATAAAACTCTAATAGATTCAAAGTGTATGTGAATTGCATTAGAGAAGGAATTATACCTTTCAAATATTTTGAAAAATCATCCCATAAGGTTCATACGCCAATGGCACCGCTCCAAGTCACCCACAAAGTTCCCGAGGTGCATGTTTGCATTTCTCGAGTATGTTTAAAAACATCATTCTTATTGATCAAAAACCTCAGTCAAGGAGTAATCTTAGGAACCCCATTTCTATCTTTAATCCGACCTTTCTTGGTGACCTGAACAAAGTATTCAATTCAATATGAAAGGAAAGCAAGTTGAACCCGATGTTCACTTCTCAACCCGAAGAAACTCTTTTTAAATCAATTGCAAGAAGCTATTCGCCATAAAGAACAATTCATTAATGAGGTAGCCTCTCGAAATCAAGAAAGTAAGGATAGACAAAACCCTTGAAGATCCAAATTTCAAAATAAAGATAAAGACCTTAGAGGAAAAATTTATCAAAGATATATGCTCACGATCTTCCCTCCGCCTTTTGGCATAGGAAGAAACATGAGGTGTCACTCCCATATGTATCCAACTTTTAGTGAGGATAAGATCCCTACTAAAGCAAGGCCCATACAAATGAATAGTAGACTCCTAGAGATCCGCAAAGCCGAGATTGATGAACTCTTAAAGAAAGGCCTAATAAGGAAAAGCTCCTCTCCTTGGAGTTGTGCAAAAGCCTTTTATGTGGAAAATGCCGGCCGAGAAAGAAAGAGGTGTCCCTGCACTAGTTATCAACTATAAACCTCTTAACAAAATTTTACAATGGATAAGATACCCAATTCCTTATAAACATGACCTAATCGAAGAATCCAAGGATCACAAATATATTCCAAATTTGATATGAAACTGGATTTTGGCAAATTCAAATAAAAGAAGAGGACAGTATAAAAACGCTTTCACTACTCCATTTGGTCATTATGAATGGAATGTTATGCCTTTTGGTTTTAAAAATGCTCCATCGAATTCCAAAAATCATGAATGAGATTTTCTTGCCATATACTTCTTTCATCATAGTTTACATAGATGATGTTTTAATTTTCTCACAAAATATTGATCAAGATTGGAAGCATTTAAACATATTCTATAAAATAATTATCCAAAATGGTCTTGTAGTTTACGCAAGAAAAAATGAAACTTTTTCAAACTAATATACAATTTTTGGGTTATAAGATACAACATAATCAAGTTTTACCTCAGTAACGGGGGGTAATAGAATTTGCGAGATAAGTTCCCTCGATGAAATTAAAGATAAAAAACAATTGCAAAGATTTTTGGGATGTTTAAACTATGTTCAGATTTCTATGAGGCTTTGGCAAAAGATAGAAAAATTTTAACCGAAAGGTTGAAGAAAAATTCTCCCGCCTCGGACCACAAAACATACACAGCAAAGTGAAACAGATCAAGAGTAAGGTCAAGAGATTGCCTTGCTTGCACATTCTAGATCATGATGCATTCAAAATTATTGAAACAGATGCCTCAGACTATGGTTATGGTGGAATCCTAAAACAAAAGAAGGATTCAAAGAGCAGCTTGTCGGGTCCGCCTCAGAACCACGGAATGATGCTCGAAAAAATTATTCTACCATCAAAAAGAGATATTGGCAATCGTAAAGATTGTCTCAAAGTTTCAAGGAGAACTCCTCAATCGAAATTTTTATTGAGGATAGATTGCAAAGTCGCAAAAGATGTTCTCCGTAAAGATGTGGAGAATTTAGTCTCCAAACAGATATTTGCCAGATGGCAAGCAATATTATCATGCTTTGACTTTGATATTGAGCATATCAAAGGTGAAGTAAACTCACTCCCAGATTTCTTATCCCGTGAATTCTTACAGGGATATGGCACTCAAAAAGAGAATTATCATTTAAGGGGAGAATTGATGAAAACTCTCCATCCAAACAAACTTATCGGGGAGAATAATTAAAAACCCCATGACGCAAGATAAATATGCAAATGCGTAAAAAAAAAAAGATAAGGCTCATGCTCTAAATGGTCGGCATATTATTTTAAAAATATGAGCAAAGGGAATCTCCCTTGTAATCAAGATAATCTTTCTCGTCCAACGTAAAAGATTGCCAAAATTATCGATGATCACTCAAGGAGGATCTTCAAAGATATCGATTTACCAAAGATATATGATCTAGAGGATCCCGAATCAAATTTATTTGATCACAAAGTATGTGATCCCGAAAAACCACGTTCGGAAGTATTCCGATCTCCACAAAAAGATGCTTTCCTTCTAAGCCAAAAGATGTCTCATGATGAGACTCCATACACCAAAGATGCATCCACCCAAACCAACCTCATCCTTGAAGACTTTGAGCCCCATCAAAATCATATCACCAAAGATTACTTTCATGAAACCCATCATGCCACCAAAGACTCCTTTAATGAAACCCACCTTGCCTCACAAAAAAAAGACACAAGCAATAACCGAATTGCCACTAGTACTCCTATGAGATGCTTATCCCAAGGCTAAGTTTCAAACCGAGCAAACACTTTCAATCCTTACCCAAGATATCATCGAGCTGATATGAAAAAAAAATATAAACAAAGACAGATGAAAGTATTCCTTGGTCTCCGTGAATATTTCCAAGATCTATTCACTAGGAAATACCAAAACAAAGGCATATCCGTCAAGATTCATACATTCCCATTTCTATACCTTGATAGCAAACTTATCATCCAGCCAAGACATAAATATATCATTCTCAAGGTTGATATCAACCTTAAATATTTCGTAAACCTTCAAACTCATTATGCGGGAGATATCTCCTTACAAACAATCATAGATCATGGATTGGTCCATGCGTCTATGGATCAATGGAAGAAATCCTCCATTCTCGATTTGGGTATCGCCATAAAAAGAAGCATGCGTAAAACTATATCATGTTAAAGGAGTAATCAAAGTCTTGTTCTACTCGTCACCTCCAAGGTTTACTCCTCCACTACGGCCCGCAATGCATGATGTTTATATCACCAAGGATACTCATCTCTTTCCCAAAGAATATATATTATGATCCGGGAGAAGACTCATGTTTCTTATGATTGATATATCGAGTTTTGATTTGATGTTTTGCGACATCAATCATTTGGGCGTGGAAGGCCATACCTAATACCCGTGAATAATTTTCAAAAAATATGATTAAAGATAATTCAATACGACTGAATAAGATAATCATCGGCTCATCCGAAGACTCATCGTGAATTCATCGTGAATTCAAGGACGATGCATGCCAGAAATATTCTGGTGAAGCCGCGACGAGCGTCGCTATCCATGCATGCATGACACCAATTATTGAAGACCCTCAGAGCTCGCATAAAATTTGAAGACGGTGTCACTTTCATGCAACAGTACAAGAAGATAATTATTGAAGACCCTGCTAAGGATGACCATGAAGACAGATGTCCCAGAAGGTGCCTCCTTAGGACACGTCACCGTGTCTCATATAATTGGAGTCACTCAGATGATAAGCACGAAGGACGCCTGAAGGCTTACCTGGAGGGGTTTCCAGAAGGCTCTTCTGCTTCTATAAAGCAGGAAGGCTGTCCTCTGCATTCAACATCCGCACCCGCAATCGACACCCAGAAGAACAAGGCATGGAGGAGAAGGCGACATCCATTCGACATCAACCCACTCCACTCATACTCTCATGAAGACCCCGATCTCAGAGTCCCTCTAAAGATCATCCATCATAATAGTAGTAGCAGTAGTACTCCACTACCACCACTGTATAATACCACCCTTGTAAATTAGCTTGTGACGGAGGTCCTCGCGATCCTCTCCTGCTTGTAAGGTAATAAGGTTTGTGCTAAGTGCTTGGGGTTTCGAAAGGGAAATTTGTATGTAAGCTTGTTTGCTTTAATGGGGCAATTTTAGCTTTGAGAATCCCCTCGCTTTCAGAGTCGTCCATGTAGGTTTGAGTCTATGCTACGGACCCTAGAGGAGAAGCCTCGCAAGGCGTATTGTTCTTGTATTGTTCTCGTGTTAGCCCGGGTAGAGACGTTTTAGAGAACTCGAAAGAACTCGAGTCACAGAGAGAAGTGTTCCCTTCGGGTGGAACGCACGGGGAGACGATAGACGTCTTAGCGTTCTACGCCACGACGGAAAACGGCTATCGAGGTTAGCACTAGAGGGATAGGATTAGGATTAGCTTTCAAGCGAGTTAGTGATGCATACGGTGAGTACCGAGTAGGATCAACACAAGCATAAGTACACACGTAGGCAGAATAGTTTGGTCTCGCCAGCCTTGCAAAGATCCTGTGAAATATTTTTACGCATAATCCGCATCGCGCTAGAGAATATTCACTAATTGAGTTCACTAATAATCACGCACTCACGAATATTCACGCATTTCGCTATCGTTGAATAGTGGCAAGTGCTCTGCATAGTAGCTGAATAGTAGAGGAATATTCACGCACTCCAGTATATACTAATCAAGATCATATTAATCACGCACGCATACTGCATCCATCCAATTTTCACAAGTGCTCCTAATAGTCAAGCACTTTGAAGTGCCTGATCCACTTCAGGTGAAGTGCTCGTGCACTGTTTATAATATCCTGAATTTGAATAGTGTCTAATATTTTGAATAGTGACACGAATTTGAATAGTATTACTTGAATTTGAATAGTGCTGTGAATAGTAACTCGTGAATATTTTAAAATTTGAATTTCGAATCAGAATATAATCCCCAAGATATCTCTATAATACTAAGCTATAATATATATATAGGGTGCACTTTTTATACATCCGGAAGTAACTACACCCACCGAGAGTATCCACGGTAACCTGCTGTCCGGCATCGTAGGGACCTGGCTGCCGGCTTCCTAGGCCCTCGTTAGTGGATCCACGTATATCAACCCCGTTAACAAATATTGAATCTTGCTTGCGTGAACTTCGGCCGCGGGCTGATTTAATAATTTTCAAATATATGTCACGGCCAGTTTGCTCACGTACTTAGTACATATGTATACGTAACCTTTTATATAACTATCTTAATCTTAGCGCGTATATATACATACTAATCTGAGAAGAGTATATACACATACTTTTTGAATTTGAGTGTATATACAAAGAGTATGTACACATACAATACTTTATTTTTTTATGAAGGAGTAAGTATATACACATACTTTTTGAATGGGAGCGTATATATACATAATAATTTGAGAAGAGTATATACACATACTTTTTTAAATGGAGTATTTGTACATACTTTTTTGGAATAGAGTATTTATACATACTTTTGGAAATAGAGTATTTACACATACTTTTGGAATGGAGAATGTATACATACGGCAAGGTTAAGATAGTACAAGTGAATACTAGTACGTGCCAAGATATATAAAACGATGGGATACTTTTTTTTAACAATAAAATATATGTGCATACTTTGGTGAGAAGGGGTATGTATACATACTTTTCTCAACAAAAAAAATACACCAATGTATCATCCGTTTACATGCTGATAACACGTATTTAAACTCAACAGATATGCCTACAATCACTTCGTAGATTCAGTAATGAACTCTGAACTTGTTACTTCAGTGTGCCATAGTAGATATAGTCGAGCTTTCCTGGACTGGACATCATGATTTCAATCTAATAAACCAATCAGCAACTATTGTCGTAATAAGCCCAAAAAAAATTAGGAGATGTGATACAGAAACTTGATGCATACCTCTTATATATGCAGGCGTTCCTTATACTGCAATCCAAAACAAATATATAAAGTGATACTGCAATTGAAAATATTATCAAATGATACGATCTAGAAAAAGTATCTAAACATATTAATCTGTGTGGAAAGTATATAAACATACTCTACTTGGTTGCCGACCCAGCGAATTCGAATGGCGGCCGGCGATGCGTGAATACGTCGATCAGGGACGATGCAGGAAGGAGGCGCGGTGCAAGCACCTTGACTTGACGGGCTCCAGTACGCAGGATCCAGATCGTTCGGGAGGGTGCTCGCCTCCAGTTGCGCCGCTGCGGTGTTGGGGTCGCACCGCTGCCAGGGGCCGCCGAGCGCGCCGGCCTAGCCGCGCCGCCGCCTGGGGCCGCGGAGAGCGATGGTGGGGAAGAGGGACCGTCATCGCGCTTGAGGGAAGATCTAGCGTGCAGCACCTCGCCGGGCGTCGGCGACATGAAGCGGATGAATGTGTTGCGTCGCCGAACTGACTAAATGAGTAGGAACATGCTGTCAGCCATGATTTATGCCTACGTATATACTGGACCCACCGTCTCCCAGATCCGCTTTTCACGCTAATAATCAGGACATCCGCTCCTAGTTTCATTTTAAAATCATGCAAATACGCATGCCGGTACCGTACAAACGGATCAAGTTTTTAACCCGTTAGCTCCCGTAACAGGCGGGGCTGCCCTCTCGTGTGCACCTAACAGGAGGGAGTAACTACACCTAGGGCGTAGGAAAAATTTACCATGTATATATATATATATATATATATATATATATATATATATATATATATATATATATATATATATATATATATATATATATATCGAGGCTGCTGCCACCGGATCTGAAAGCGCTGTTAGGAAGGAAACTGCCCGTCTAAAATTGGTAAATACCAAATAATAATCTCCAAGAGAAACAACCAGCCGCCACCGAATCCACCAGTCGACGAAGAGGCGGGAGCACGGCCTGCGACGGCCAGGAGCACCTCAGGCCACTCCTCCGCTGGCAACGAAGAGACGCCCGCGCGGCCACCGGTATGGAGGTGGACGACGCCGTCTTGGGGGAGCGCTGCCACCATGGGGAGGGCCGCCATCGCCGCCATGTGGATGATGTCGTCGAGGAAGATGCGCCCGCTGCTCCACTCGAGGATGCCGCGGTGCCTCAGAGGTGACGCTGACCCACGCGAAGATGTCGCTCAAGAGCGACCAGCGAGGGCTGCGGCGTCAAGCAAGGCCGAAGCTGCCGCCGCCGCCTCGGCTCGACCCGATCTGACGCCGTCAGCGGGGCCGCCGAGGGGGCAAAGGAGCGCCGCCGCCACCTACGCCCTATGCCGTGCTTCGCCGTCAAGCCACGAGGGCGCGCCGGCCTCGCCACCGCCATCGCCGAACCCCGCCACGACCTTCTTCGGCCGTCGAACCACGGGGGCGCCGGGCGCCGTGAAGGGAACCTCCACCCGCTTCCTCCCGATGGAGATCGCGTCGTCGTCGGCGGTGGGGGGGATGGGGGCGCCGCCGCCGCCGGCACCGGGGGTGGGAGAGGGCCGCCATGTGCGGGTGGGGGGCGGGGTCCGCTGTGGCATTGCAGCCCAGGGAGACCGCCGCATGGAGTATATAGTAATAGGCCCCGTCCATATGCGGGCGAAATTTGTGGACACGAGTGAATGCAGATACTTAGGCTAGTCTTAAATGCAAGTTTCATGGGAGTGTCATACACATTAAATAGTCTGCCACATTAGCAAAAATGCTGACTTGGCATGGTCATTAAATGAGGAAGTTTCATCAGATAAGAGAGGAGTTTCCTCCCCATGAAACTCATCTGGCTCGGTTACCTAGTCTATAGTCTTGGTAACTGTGCCATGAAACAGTGCATTAAGACTGGCCTTACTGCCATGCAACTAAACCGAAGGAACAATTGCTACCATACGCCTAGGAGTCCACTTCGGAGTTGGAAGCCCTAAGATTTAAGGCAATTCAGGGCTGCTAATGGGGTTTCGTTTGATCCTTCCCATCGTGGTACGTCCCTAAACCAACCAAGTATATAGTGTTACTGATATTGTGCAAAATTTATAGTTTTTTTGCTTAATGTTTGCATTATTAATTTAGTTAGCGTTCATAGGATACCATTTCGTAAAGTCCCGCAACAACGCGCGGGGTATTCATCTAGTTACTGTTATGCTAGACACACTACTCAATATTTTGTTTACGGCGGCACTAGCACGACGGACGGACGTGCGCGTCTAGACGCCCACGCCTGCCCAGCCCACCGGGCCCACCCCCGCATCGTGATGCCCGGCCCGCCCGCCACCACGGATTGTGGTGCCCGGGCCGCCCGCCGCCCCCGCACGCGACGCCCCCCGCCCGCCGCCCCGCATCGCGACCCCCAATCGACCATGGGGAGCTCTCGGTTTCCGGTGCGGCAGTGGAGGCGCCCCCGGCCCTAGCCATGGCGGAGCTTCAGCCGACCCCGCCTAGCCATGAGGGAGCTTGACTTCGACGACCTCGGCTCGACCATGGGGTGCGTGTAGCGAGAAGGTGGGAGAAGAAACACTTGATCCGCTTTTGAAACAGCGGGAAACCAATAGTTGAAACATACACATGAAAGTAGTTGAAACACTTGAAACACCATTCGAAATACTAGAAAAACACACCTGATCTACTTTTGAAACATCCAAAATGAACAGTTAAAACATACTACGAAACTAGATGAAACACTTGAAACGCCATTCTAAAACACTAGAAAAACACACTTGATCTACTTTTGAAACATCCAAAAGAACATTTAAAACATACGACTAAAACTAGATAAAACACTTGGAACATCCCTTCTCAAACACACTTGAAACTATTGCACCCATCCGTAAACATCGAATAAAACACATACCACATATGTGCGAAACACATGCAACACTCGGATAAACACGATTGCAATTTGCATCAAGAAAAAAAAAGATGAAACATATCTCTCAAACATGTGTAACACTCAAAATGTACTATTGCATCATGCCTCCGGAAACAAATGTAACATATCTCGATCTACTTTTACAATATACAAATGGTTCGGTTGAAACATACCGCAAACATCCGAAACAATCGAAACAATCAAATGAAACATTCAGAGGAAAGAAAAAAAAAAAGCATGTCGTGGGCGCTCCGGGCGGGTGGGAGGGAGCTGCACGACGGGCGGCACGCGGGATTGGTGACCGGTCGGTGGGAGCATCGGGCCGGCGCCCGGCGACCTAGGGCGGCGAGAGAGCTCAGAGAGGAGAGGGCGGTGCGACGGCTATGAGCAACATGCACGGCGAGGTGCAGCAGCACGGTCAAGGAAGCAGCGCCGATTCCGCCCCGCAATGCGGGGGGGAGCCCCCTGGGCGGCGGGGCGCTACCGGGCGGCGGAGGTGCGAAAATTGAAGCTTCAGTATGTGAAATGATGGTCTGGCATGCAAAATCAGTTAGTCCCGGTTCAGATATGAACCGGGAATAGAAGTGTCTCTTTAATCCCGGTTGCCCAAACCCGGACTAAAGGGGGACCTTTAGTTCCGGATGAGCAATCCCGGTTGGGAAACCGGGACTAAAGAGGGGTTACGAACTGGTATTGTATGTCTTTCGTGTACTAGTGAAGGTCGAGAGCTAGTTGGGGTACAGCGCCGCGCGTACCGCTCCAGGAAGAGCGGCGTGTCGCGGGTGGGTTGGAAGCCGGCGGGGTGGTTTGCCATGGCTCGCTAGCTACGTACTACCTCTGGCTGGCTGGGTGGGTGGTTCCTCTCCTCGGATCCCTCTCGATCAAGGTTGGACTTGGACAGTGGGACAGGTACCTCTAGCTCGCTCGCTCGCTTTCCTGGGTTCCTTCCTTGTACAGCACGCACGCAGGAACAAGCAGAATCACTCACTCGCGGCGAGCCTAGAAGACACGACACACTTGGCGACAATGGCAGGCAGCTGATGCTGATCCTCACTCAACTCCACCGGTTTCGCAGCGCCCTCTGGCTGCTGCTGATCCTAATAATAATGCAATGCAATTATGCAAAGCCAGTGGGGTGGAATTCCGCGGGCAGCTTCCCGTGGACGACGAAGAGAGCCCGCACAGACCGAGACTCTTCACTCACTCGTGCTGACTGACTGACTGACTGCGACGACAAGAGAGCCCGTTTTCCGGGTGGTGCTAGACGCTCTCGGCGACTCAGGCTGTGTTTAGTTCCTTCTCTTCTCTCCAAAAGTCACTATTCACCTATCACATCAAATCTTTTGGCTCTTGCATGGAAAGACTAAATATAGGTAAATAAAAAAAACTAATTACATAGTTTTGATGTACACGACGAGGCGATTCTTTTGAGCCTAGTTACGCCATGGTAGGATAATATTTACCACAAACAAACGAAACGTCTTCTGATTACTTTTTAATTGAACAGTGTTTTTTTCCACTTTTCCCACCAACTAAACACAGCCTCAGAAGAAAACTGTACATGGCGTGCGTGCAGCCGTCCGCCGACCGCACACGGTTCAAGAAATTGGACCGAATTACTTATTTTGGGCCTTCCCGTGCGATTTGGGGACTGTTTGTTTCGATGCACCTGGGCCTTCCTTCCCGTATTAGAGATTAGTACCTGGGCCTACAATCAAGTTTTTTGAAAGAATACATTGGGCCCTCAATTAAGCAGCCTGCTGCTATTGGAGTTGGGTGCCCAAAGCAAAAACTGGAGTTACAACAACACACGCCAGCAAAAAAAATGCACACCACTAAAAATCTGGCCCACATCCACTCAAAAGGAAAGCTTAAATCTGGCCCACTCAAAGAATGTTGTCTTTTTTTTTTTTGATAGTCTTGACCAGGCAACAAAATCTCACCACAGACAACCCAATTTAGACGTACGGTAATCATCACTTAAACGTACTCCCTCCATCTTAAAAAAAAAGTATCATTTTAGGTTTTGTAGACTCATCGTTTAACCATACGTCTTATTTAAATTATTTGTATAATTTTTTTTTGTTATGACTTATTTCATCAATAGAGATACTTTAACAATGATTTATTTATTTTATAATTTGCATAAATTTTTTTTGAATAAGACGAGCGGTCAAACATGATGTTTGAAAAACCTAAAAACGACAATCTTTTTAGGATGGAGGGAGTATCGGGGAGTATTAGGGGGACGTACGGACGCCGGCGTGGATGACAGTGTGTTTCTTCTAATCAATCCCTGTCTAGTGCTAGAGCCGAGTGCATCCCCTAAACAAGACCTACAACAAAGTTATTTTCTATTTATTGACATTTGATAAAGGAACTTTTTGTTGACAATTTCGTTTCTTGTAACCCAAAGTACATAGGTCCTTGTACTTGCCCATATATAGATAAAATAATTAGCACAAGTAGTGCAATTAGCACATGTTTCTAGGTACCGACTTCATTGTAACACCCAGGTGTTACTTACCGCTTAAGTCATGGTTTGGATAAAATTAAGTTTATTTTGTGTTTTTGATCTTAAGTGTGTTGTTGAGTGAGGGTTGATAGTATAGGTTGGGAATCAAGTTTGAATCAAATTCAAATTTGAATTGAACTCAGAAAAACCCTAAATTCCATTCTTTTTTTTACCCCCTTTTCTTTTATTCAAAATTTATAAAGAATTTGGGTATGGTTTTTAAAGCAAATTTGTAGAGTTTTCAAAGTTGAACAAAGTTGGTATTTTGAGTTTTCAAAGTTTAGTTCAAAAATTTAGAGTAATTTTGAAAATACCAAAATTAGGGTTTTGTCCCCTTTTGATTTAAAAACCCTATTTCAAAATCTAAGCAAAATTTGCAAAAACTTTCAAAAAAGTTAGTTTGTAGATCTTGTTGAGATGAGCAAAATTCATGTACAAAGTTTTTCAAGTTGTTACATGATTTTAAAAGTAATTTTGAATTCAAATTTCAAAATTTTGAACTGCATTTCAAAAAGTCATATTTAGAGGCTGAATTTGAAAATCTTCCAATTATGAAAATTGTAGATCTTGAAAAATTAGCCTAAGTCACTTTTTGAGTTTTTCGAGTTCGGTTCAAATTTGGGGAGAATTTGACAAAATTGTAAAGATAGAAGTTTAGGATCTACGATGCTTGAGGGATTTCTCTGTTTCCCCCATGCCGGCCGCCGGCCCGCCGCCGCGGGTCGCCTCGAGCCTTCGCCGCCCTCGCGGCCACCCGCTACCCGGGCCGTCTTCGCAACATCCCCTTCCACTGTCCATGCCCTCCATTCTCTATAAAAGTCGCCGTCGCCGTCGTTCTTCTCTTTTTAAGACTCCAGCCGCCGTCGACGACCATTTCCGGGCCGCCCGAATTCGCCCGTCATCGCAACTTCTCTCGCCGCCTTAGTTCGCCAAGAGCTTCGCAATCTTATCACGCTCCTCCGGTCCCCCGCAAGAACCCCTTTCTCCCTTCCTAGCCCGCAGACGAGCCTTTCTTCCTCGGCGACGCCGTCTTTGGCCGCCCGCGAGCCTCGCTCGCCAAACATCCTTCACGCTTGAAGCTTGTAGCCGTCGAACGCCGTCGTGCCGCGTGCCGAGCCGCCGCCCGCCATCACCGCTGCCGAACCCCTCCAGGCCACCCTCCAGTCAAGCCATCGCGGCGCACTGTGGTGTCCCTTGTTGAGCCACCGCCCCTCTTTGCCCTTTTTTCTTTTTCCCTTTACCGCACCATCATCCGCCGGAACGCCGGTGCCGCCGCACGCTGCCACCGCCGGTGACCATGCCTGTGGCCATGCCCACGAGTGGCAAGGCCACAAGAATGGCCTGGATCATCAGAAAGCAAATAGGCCGGCCGAAGAGAAATAGTGTTGGGCGAATCAAATCTTGGGCCAAAATAAAAAATAATTCGGCCCATGGTGAACGAAAAGAGTTGGGCCTTTTGAACAGTATGGGTCGCATGGTCTTCGGGCTGGTTTCGGCTCGTGTGCCTTTTTCCTTTATTCAATGTTTTATCTTTTGTTTAATTGTTTGAATAGTACCGATTTTGTAAATTTTGTATAAATTCAAGTTTAGCTTTAAAAATTCTGAAAATTTTTGTAGAAGCTTCTTATGAGTATATGAATCCATGAAAAATTTGAAACTTTGATTTTGAGTAGTTTTTTGCATGATTTAAAAATACAAATTTTAATTGAAAAATGCATCTTCCTTGATTTTTAATAATTATTTTATTTATTCAAAAATCATGAAAATTTATTTGGTCTTTGTTTTTATGATGTGATCTACTTGTATGAAAAGTTTGGGGTCATTTTGAAAAGTTTAAATTATTTTCTATCTTAAACCCTATTATTTTATGTGGTTTATAATTTGTTTCGAGTCAAATAATTTAAGTTTTGTGTGACTTCGGGGGTTGTTTTGTGAATCTTAGATTGTATCATAATAAGATGGTCCTTGAGAACTCCTTAGGCAATGGTGATGATATCTTTAGAGTAGTTCAACAAGTTGGTTTTGTTGGGTTGCAACTTTATCGTGAAGGAAAGTTGTACTCAAGATGTTTATCATTTCATGTATCATCAATGCATCATGTTTACTATTTCATCATATTAAGCAAAGCATCATTCATTACGTGTAGTAAACGTGAGTGATGTGGTTCACGATGATCAAGCTTTGGAGAAGGTGCATCTACCCGAGGTGTCGGTGTCAAGTGTGACTCGGGTGATCCGGTTTCGAATCGACTTTCCCGCAACAAAGGCAAGCCCCGGAGCATAAACCCTTCTCTCGTTTATAAATGTTTTATTCACCTTAAGTCTAGTGCAATGTGCATTAAGTTAGTAGGAGTTGGTTGATACCGATTCTTTGCATGATTACCTTGATTTACATTTATTCCATTTATAACCCACTAGTATGTGTAGGTCGATCTCTTATGCTTAGTAATGCCTAGATTTCGGTAGAAGTCGAAAGTGATGGTTTTATCATTCGCGAGACATAGGTTTTATCTTTGTTCCTCCCGGCTTTGGAAAAGAGAACACCACGATGATGGTTCGAGAAGAATACATATGGTAGTGATGAATTTGAGATCGGACGGGACGTAGGTTGAAAGCCGTGGGGGATACCTAGCCGTGCTTGTCCCGTGTTGGTCGTTTAAGGACCGCCCCGTTGTTTGGCCCGAGTGAAATCGGGACGTGTTGAACGATTTTGCTTTGAGACCTTTTTGGTCAATGGCACGCCTCGATCGGGCAGTCACCCCGCATCGGACCGACCATAACTAGCCACATACGGTAAGCCGGATCTCGGTGGAGCCAAATCGGGAATGGCAACCACGCGACCGGGAGTGGAGAGATGGGGGAGTAACGGTACCCACCCTACCGGGTCAAACCGTCATTAGGACGGGGTAGGGAGGTGGGGTACGCGGTTCTCTCGGTGGCGCAGCCTCGTCCCCGCTTTGGACAAATCGAGAAAAGGTTGATATATGCAAGTTTGGGTACTACATATGTCGTGGTGGTTAGGGATCCCCGGTTGGGTTTTGAATCGATTTCGCGGATCGCCGTTGCTTCTCGGAGAAGGAGACCCGATTCCCCGACCTTCATCGTAGTAATTGAAGAAACAAGGTTACTCATGGTTTTGCAAGGAAAAGAGATGCGAGATAAGTTGAGATGTGTTGCTTAAAAAGTGTTTGAGATAGAACAAAGTGCAAATCTAGCTTTATTTATGCTCTAATAAAATTTATGCTAAAAAATATTGAAAGTAAGGATCCACTTGTAGTAAGCTTTTACGCAAACTCCCTTTCTCTAGCTCTACTTCCCTTAAGCCAAAGATATCCTTGGAGTCTTTTTTTTTTGTCGGGTAAGTCTTTATGAGTACATTGTGTACTCGGGGTTTGTTAACCCTTGTTGTTGTCTGTCGACTCTCTGCCGCTAACCAAGGTTGTGTCGGTGGGCTCGACATGACTTGGATGTCTCCTATAGTTAAACTCATCTCCCACAAATTAAATTAAGTTTACTCAAATGTAACTCATTCACCTTTTGTAAAATTAATATTATTATTCTTCCGCAGACTCGATTTGTATTTTTGTGACAAATGTGGTAATGTTGTAGCTACTCCTTTGTTGACCCCGGGTATGAGAGTGGTGTAATCGGGGTTTTCGGATGACACCGACAGCTTTCTTAAGTTATTGGGTGCTTACGCACATTGTTAGAGGTCTTTGGGACAAAAGACGGGTGCGAGTGGGCCCAGTAATTAGGAGGTTCGTCACATTCATCTAGTGCTCGAGATGTCCATAGGTAGGTCTTGTCATTTGCACAATTGCACATGTGCGGGTTTTGTTTTGTTTTTTTTTTTTTTTTTTTTTGCGACCAATATGTCCGGTAGTTTGGCACTTCACATTACGTAGTAACAGGTTGTTGTCTGTCGGTGGTTTTAGAACAACCTCCCTCCTATTTTGGCCCTTCAATACATACCTAGAAGCACAAATATCCCTTTTTCAAACAACAAATATACTCCCTCCGTTCATCAATCTCCTTCGTTTAAGCATTGTGCACATAGACCAAGAAACACTCATCGACCACGTCCTTTACAATAAATCTGTGATCTAATTAATGTGCATGTCTGCATACAGCCAAGGAGCAGCCACAAACCCTCGCATGCAACCAATCTTAATTTTAGGCAGGAGTCACACACTGTGGACCACTTTAGACGAAGGAGATTGTTGGAAAAAAAAATTTGCTTAGACGAAGGAGATAAATGGATGGAGGGAGTAAAAATGAATCATTCCAAAATCTTACAATGGAGGACTCAGGGCCCAGCGACCTTGGGCCTCCGCCCGTGTTCATCGGTGTTCGACTCTATTGAATGTAATTCATGTGCAGCCCATATATAAAGGGAATTAGGCCTACTCAGCTAAAAAAAAAGGCTGTAACGATGGGTGATGGTGGTGGCCCCCATTGCTATTTAATGCACCGCAGGGAGCAACCGCCAATAGCAGGCACTGCACAGCCTCCTTGACCTGGCATTTCGCCTGCCGCCGCTATACATGAGCAAAACTAGCCCGGCCCGAGCCCCGACGGGTTTTGAAAATAAATTCAAATAAAAGGTGAAAATTCATGAAATATAGTAAAAAGTATGAAAAAATATCCAAACTTGGACATGGAGCTCTCAGTACTGTATCTAAGCTACGAAAAAATTATGAAGCCAAAATAAAAAAACTTAGTTTGCCGAGGGTCGTGTTTGGTTCTCGGCTAAGAGCCACCTGGCGGGCTCTCGGCAAAGGGTAAGGATTTGCCGAGAGTCAACCTTGGCCATCGGCAAAGGTATTGCCACATGGCGTTTCGCGAGACAATGTCGTTTTACGAAAAAAAAAAAAAAACTTTGTCGAGCTCCCCTGTCGCGGGCCCTCGACAATGGGTAGGACACGTGGCGCTCCACGAGATGTCTTTTTTTTGTAAAAATAAAAAGGAAATTCTTTGTCGAGAGGCGGGCCGGCCCTCAAGAAAGGGTAGGACACGTGGCCGGGTGATGAGTTCTTTGGAAAAAAACAAAAACAAATCGTTGACGAGAGATCTCCGTTTGTGCCCCTCGGCAAAGATGTCATTCTTTGCCGAGGGGCCACCGCCCCTCCCTCGGCAAAGGCAACGTGATGAACGGGGCGTCGGGTCGGGCGGACCTCTACCGAGGGGCGGTTCTGTGCGAAGGTCGGTGCTCGGCAAAGGTTTGCTTTACCGAGGGGGCGAGATTTGCCGAGGGTCTCGCTCTCGGCTTTGCCGAGGGTACGACGTCGGCAAGCACGGCCGTCGGCAAAGAATCGCTTTGCCGAGAGCCGTATTTTCGGCTCTCGGCAAAACATTGTACTCTCGGCAGCGGCTGAGTTTCCCTTAGTGAGAAGCCATATCTATGTGTATAGAAGATGGGTGAAGATATATATTGCATGAATCATATATAAGAGAAATATATTTAAAATGTGTTTAAGACACACACATTAATGTTGTGTAATACATAAAAAATAAAAATCCACCATTCTTAGTCCAATATAATCTAAGCAACCACACATTTCTATGCTTATTTTTAAAACATGGAATATCTACATATTTTACCATTGCAAAAATCATAGAAAAAATGTGTCAGAAAAAACTTATGTCAAGATAAATAAAAATGCCAAGATAATAAAGCATGGACTGGTCTATATTATTTACCATGAAAGATTAGAAGATAAAGTTGCTAACCTTTTAAAAAAAAAAAGATCCCCCTTCTGCAAAGTTGCTACTCCAACCCCTGGACAGGGAACATTAGTCCCAGTTGTTAGGTCCAACTAGGGCTAAGTCCTCTAGCCCGGGCTAAAAAATGGTTCGGACAAAAGCCCTATACCAAAAGTCTGTTCTCTACTTGCTTCACCCTCACCGTCGTCTTGTTCCCCTCCCGCACATTCTCGCTCGATCGATCAATGGGGTTATTGAAAACAATTGAGCAAGAAAAGTCTCCTTTGCATTGGTCTTTAATCTGGATTACTACTCAGAAATAAACAATAGAGTTGGACTGTACTCTCTCTGTCCCATGGAGTTTTGTCGTTTTTGACTTTTAAATTTCATGTTTGACCATCCGTCTTATTCAAAATATTTATACAAATCATAAAATAAATTAATCAATATTCAAGTATCTTTATTGATAAAATAAGTCATAAAAATAAATTATATTTGTATAAAAAATTTGAATAAGACGAAGCATTGAAAAAAAGATGGCACGGAATCCGGGGTGACAAACTCAATGGGACGGAGGGAGTATTAAGTATTGTAAGCCAGGTCATATATCCTCTCCAAAAAAAAGTATACAATTCTGCCTCACTTGTACTTCATGTCGGCGATGTTAATTTTTCCAAGAACCACTCATGTCGCATTATAATTGCTCGATCGATTAATGGGGTTATTGAAAACAATTACGAATTGGCTTTGTAGTCTAATGGTAGGACGGTCCAGTGAGACGCTACCCACCAGGAATCAAATCCTAGTGCTCGCACCTTTTCCTAGGATTTTCCCAGGATTTACCGGCGTCATGCATTCAGTGGTAAGCGACGTTCCCGTCGACGACGAGGCGCCAATGGTGACTTCGGGAATCTCGGATCTGCCCTGGTGCTCAGTCCTTCGGAGGTGCTCATAGTGATAGGGTTTGCGTACGTGTATTCATAGGGGTGAGTGTGCGTGCGTGTTATGAGTGTCTGCGTTGTACTGTTTAATTCTAAAAAAAAAAGAAAACAATTGACCAAGAAAAGTCTCCTTTGCATTGGTCTTTAATCTGGATTACTACTCAGAAATAAATAATAGAGTTGGACTGTATTCAGTATTGTAAGCCAGGTCGTGCATCCTCTCCAAGAAAAAAAAAAATACAATTCTGCCTCACATGTACTTCATGTCGGCGATGTTAATTTTTTCGCAAGCACTCATGTCGCATTATAATTCGTGTAAGCCAACTGGCAGAACCACCGCATCGGTGAGAGCCAGAAGCAAGCAGTTTGTCGTGAGATATATCCGTGATCACTGACTTCTCCCTCGCCGACGTCGTCGCCATGTTCCCGTCCCGCACATGCAGCCTCGCTCGATCGATCCAATGCCATCATATGCATATGCTTTGCAGGCTGGAATGACCGAATGAGTATTGTCTTACTGAATAAGGAGGATCCTTGGACTGAAGAAATGGAACACGTAGTTTCGACGGCAGGCTTCGGTAAGTAGGTAAGAGGCGACGCCCGCACCCCCCGCCCGTCGCCATGTTCCCGTCCCGCACATGCAGCCTCGCTCGATCGATCCAATGCCATCATATGCATATGCTTTGCAGGCTGGAATGACCGAATGAGTATTGTCTTACTGAATAAGGAGGATCCTTGGACTGAAGAAATGGAACACGTAGTTTCGACGGCAGGCTTCGTAAGTAGGTAAGAGGCGACGCCCGCACCCCCGCCCGCTGCCGGCGGCCCTCCGCCGTCCCTCCCCACTCCCTCCAGCCCCCTCCCCGCACTTCTTCCACCTCTCCCCACCACCCAGGCTACCTGGATCTGCTTTTTTCGCGAGCTCTCGCCCCCATACCCCGGATGCGGGTTGCCCATGTCGGGTACCGCCGCCCGCCATGGTGCAAGGATCCCCATCCCACCGCCGGTCCCGGGGGTCGAGGATTGGAGGAGGAGGACCTCCCCCAACGCGGCCATCCGCCTCACCGAAGCTCGACGGTGCCCCGGGTTGGAGGCCGCCGACGAGGAGGCCGCCGCGTCAAGATACGCCCTTTGCGGCGATGGATGCCGGGCGACACCTCTCCTCCGTCCTCCCGCCGCCGGAGATGCTCAACCTCGGCGGCGGAGGCAAGCTGCCCCGAGCGATTGGGAGGAGTCCGACCGACATCGGGCGAGACCGCCGTTCCCACCCCGGTGACAAGGGCAAGTCGCCGTTCCCGAGCCGGTCAAGAAGAAGAAGAAGCGCCGACGTAAGAACTCCTCCACCTTCATGGCGGCCGTCCGAAAGCCGCATCTGGGCCGTTGCCTCGCGCCGCCGCCGGGGAAACGTCGGTCCGCGCCCATCTCGTCCGGGACCGAGTCTCTCCAGGCCGGGCGGGTCCGCTCGACGCCTGCCACCCGGCAGGGCGCGAGGCTCACCGGACGCCGAGGGATTCTTCACCGTCGCGGCCGGAAAGAGGCCGCTCGCCGCCGCCCCCTCGATGCCCGCTCGGCGAATCGCAAGGCGTATGCTTTAACCGCCTCGCGTCGTGGCACGTCTTCCATCGATGCACGCATACCCGCCTAGTTGCTTCTCCCGCCTCGGCGAGGGCACCGCGCGCCGCCGCCTGCCCATTGGATGCCCGCCCAAAGCCGGGGCAAGCGCCGCCACTCTCCCCGCGATGGACGGCGCCGGCGTCCCGTCGCCAAAGCGACAAAGAACCACGGCACTCACGGCGGCTCCCTCTCTGTTGTTGATACCGTGGTGGGCGGTACCTCCCTCCCTCTCCTCGGGCTCCCACAAAGTACTCCGGCGTCGGGACATTGAGCCGGGCGCCCGGGGATCCGCCTACTCCAACGACACCATCGTGGGGGCCAGGCAACTCGTCTCTGGTGACGCCTCGTCGGGGTGACCAGGTGACGTTGGCGCTGCCCACCATGCGCCGCCACCTCCTCCTCCACCACCACAAGACCTCCAAGCTTCGCCCCAGCACTCCAACAACGACTCTTCCGCCGCGGCAGGCGACGGGGAGGTGTCCTCGGCGGTCGCGGTGGAACAACGTTGGGCTCGCCCCAAGCTGGTGGTCATCCTCGCTCGGCGGAGATTCAAGACGCGGAACAGGGGCTCGGGCTATCTCTGGCATTCGCCGGTGGGGAACGCCCACCCGCGTGTCCACCAACATGGTTACTGTCTGGCTGCGCAGCAAATACCGCCATAGCGGGATGATGTCACCGCCGGGATCCTTGAGCTAGGCGTCTTCGCTTCGCACCTCCGACATCAGCCTGGACGGGGACCGTGTGCCCGTATACTCTGGCCGGCGACTGAGGCTTTGCCCCTACGCTGGCAGCCGTGGATGCGGACCCTGCGCTCCATCCCAGGGACCTTCCACTTCAACGGTTCCTGGCGCTCAAGGGGGTGCCGCTGCACGCAAGGAACACGACCGTCGCTCAGACGATCCTGGGACATGCCTGCGCCAACATCCAGGAAACCGACCTGCGAGACATCCCGGAGGACGACGACTCAGAATACTTCATAACGGTTTGGTGTAAGCACCCCAACTTCATCGAGCGCTCCAAGGTCATCTTCATCCCGGACGACGCCGCGATCATTCAGCCCAACGACGACGCCTTCCTCCCGGGCATGATGTACATGGTACGTGTTCGCCTAATTGCTTACCGGGACTTTTCAAAGCCCAACGCACGAGCCCTCCACGCCTACTAAAAGTGTGTTCGATCATGTCCTCCTGGATGTGGATTCGGCTACACCTCTAGGCCTCGGCAGGCTCTCTACACCGCTCGCCGAGCACCTTGGCGCCACTTCACTACTCGGCTCCACGGTGACGCCGGCCGCTGCTGTACACTCGACTCAGGTGGCCTCGCCTACCGGGGCAGGGAACCCGAGAACACATGCGGGCGCCATTGACGACATGCTCCCACCAAGCTCGCCGATCGCGGCCACCATCACGGCGCCTCCATCTGGGTGCACGCCGGCCGCTGCAGAACCACGCCCGGCCCCTACTGCTGCATCTATAGCGGCGTTCATCGAGTCCATCACCCTGCCGCTGGAAACACCGCTTCTGACTGAGCCGCCGAGACATCGTAACTCGCGCCTGGTCACTGCGGACTGGAAGCTTCGGCGAAGCACGCGGCTAGCCGGAAAAATCGCTTACCGTGACGCTCGGCCGGAGAGATAGGCCAGGCGAGTAATGCTGAACAAATGGGAGGGACGCCGGGACGATGCACCCTCAGACCTGCCGGATCGGGACCTGGCCGAGCGCTTCCATGCTCACTTCGGTGGCGACGTTCCTACCATCCAGTAGGAAGGTATGCGCGGACTTTTCCCGCTCATGCGCCCAGGTGCCATCCTACCGGTGGCCGATGACCTGTGTTAGGCCGCTGGCAGCCTCATCGCAACATTGTTCTTCATGGATCACGACCCCCTTCTTCTCTGGAACGCACGCGGCCCGAACAGTCGGGCGCGTCGCAGTGCGGTGCGGTCATTGGTGGACGACCACCATACCTCTATTGTGTGTATTCAGGAGTCCAAACCGAAACTGTGAATCGTCTTTTGCGAACATGGACCTAACAGGCTCAGACTTTGATTATGCTTTCTTGCCATCGGTGGGGATTGCGGGTGGGGCGATCACGGCTTGGAGGCGATCCACCTGGGATGCCCAACCGGAACCGCCGCGTAGGTTTTCTGTCACAGTGCGCCTGTCCTCGCCGTCGGGCCAGGGGGCGCCCTGGTGGCTAACAAATGTTTACGGGCCAGTTGCCCGCTGCGATAAGGCGCGATTCCTGCAGGAGCTGCGGGACATCAGGGCTGCGTACCAGGGGCCATGGTGCGTGTGTGGGGACTTCAACCTGATCAGGCAGCTGACAAGAACAATGGAAGGCTTCATCGTGGTCTAATGCGCAGCTTCCGGCGCGCCCTCGACGACCTTCTCCTTCAGGAGCTCGAGCTGCACGGTAGATGATTCACTTGGTCCAATGCGAGGGACCGCCCGACGCTGGAACGTCTTGACAGGATGTTCGCGTCGGACGACTGGCTAGAACTATTCCCGCGGCACCACCTACGCGCCCTCTCCTCGGACTCTTCTGACCACACTCCGCTCCTTCTAACCTTCTGCACCGATCCATGGGCACCCCCTAGGTTCCGGTTCGACCCGGTCTGGCGCAGGCTAGACGGGTTCCAAGAGGTGATCGAGCGGGTTTGGGAATCGGCGCTGCCGAACGTCTCAGCGTGCAGGTGCATCGACATCAAGCTCCGGCTGCTAGCGCAAGCACTCAAACAATGGCGACGCCAAGCAAGTGGGAAGCATCAGGCTCCAACTTGCGGCAGCGAGGGTTTACATCTTCGAGTTCGATGTGGCCCAGGAAACGCGGACTCTCTCGACCACCGAGCGTGCATTGCACCGGGATCTCAAGGCGCACTCCCTGGCGCTCGCCTCCCTTCACCGGACGATGGCAAGGCAGCGGTCACGCACGAGACACCTTCGTGAGGCCGACGCATCGACAAGATACTTCCACCTGCAAGCTTGCCACCGCAGAAGGAAGAACACCATGCTAGCAATCCAACACGGGGGCCACATGTGCACGGAGCATGAGGCAAAAGAGGACATCATTTACGAATTCTACGACGACCTCATCGGCACCCCGTTCCTCCGCACCAATTGCCTAGACCTAGGTCGGCTCGGCCTGCCAAGCCTGGACCTAGAGGCACTCGTCCGGCCTTTCTCAGCAATCGAGGTCGCGGCGGCGGTGAAGGAGTCACCTTCCGGTTGGGCTCCCGGCCCTGACGGCTTTGGCGCAACCTTCCTTAAGGTGGCATGGTCCGTGGTCGGCCCTGATTGTGTGGCAGCTATTCAGGCACTTTGGGACATGGACTTCCGAGACTTCGCGCTCGTCAACGAAGCCCACATGGTCCTCCTACCCAAGAAACCGTCGCCGGCCGGCCTACGTGACTACCGCCCATCAGCCTCATGCACACCTTCAGGAAACTGTTTGCCAAGTGCCTAGCCATGCGACTGGCTCCCTTCATGCCGCGGCTCATCAACGACAACCAGTCCGCCTTCATCAAGGGCCGTAGGATCCATGACAACTTCAGGTCGGTCCAGGCCATCTGCAAATGGCTGCACGCACGACGCAGCCTGCCGTTTTGCTGAAGGTGGCCCTTGCTAAGGCGTTCGACTCTGTGTCCTGGCCTTTCCTCCTCGAGGTGCTTGAGCATATGGGGTTCCCTCGGAGATGGAGGGACTGGGTGTCGGCCATGCTTGCCACCGCCAGCACTAAGGTGCTACTCAACGGGCAGCCGGGCCATCGGATCTTCCACGCTAGGGGGTTACGGCAAGGAGACCCCCTCTCGCCACTCCTCTTCATCATCGTCATGGAGGTCCTCAATGCACTCATCTCCGAAGCCGACCGTCGAGGACATCTACTGCCTTTGCCGGGGCCGGCTGCTTTACGCAGAGCGTCGATCTACGCAGACGACCTAGTCGTGTTCCTTTCGCCCTCGGCTACGGACTTCGCTTGCATACGGGCCGTGCTGGACGTGTTCGCGGGGGCATCGGGCCTCGCCACGAACCTGGACAAATGCATGATCACGCCCATTCATTGCTCAACAGAGGACGTGCTAGCCATTCAAGAGTACTTCCCTTGCCAGATCGCCGACTTCCCCATGAAGTACCTGGGTGCCCCGCTCTCAATCAGACGGCTAACCAAGGCACAGGAGCAGCCGATCGTCGATGCAGTTGCAGCATGCCTACCCACTTGGAAGGCGGGTTTGCTTACCACCGTGGGATGGGCTACCCTAGCTCAAACCACGCTTTCGGCCATTCCGGTGCACACTTCTATCTGCTGCGCTCTTTCATCATGGGCAATCGGCGAGGTCGACAAGAGAAGGAGGGCATTCATCTGGGCTGGGACGGACACGGTGGCAGGCGGGCGATGCAAGGTCGCTTGGCCGATTGTGTGCTCGGCCAAGGAGGATGGCGGGCTCGGATTGCCAGACCTACGCATTCTTGGCTTCGCCCTCCGGCTGCGTTGGCAGTGGTTGGCTAGAACCATGCCCGATTCCATCTGTGCTATCCTACCGGCTGGTAGTCAGGGCATCGGTGTCGGTAGTGGTCGGTGACGGCGCATCGGCCAAGTTCTGGACTGACGCTTGGCTACCGGACGGCCCAATCTCTACCACCACCCCTCGCCTCTTCAGGGCGGTCGGCTCACGAAGACGCGGGAAGTCTACCGCTGATCGTCACAGTAACCGGTGGATTCAGGACATCACCGGTGCATACACCACGGCAGTACTAGTGGAGGCGTCCGACCTCTGGGTCAAACTGCAGGGTATCAACCTCACCCCAGGGACCCCAGACAGGTTCATTTGGAAGTGGACAGCGAGCGGGAATTACACCAGCTCTTCGGCCTATCGCGCCTTCTTCTACGGATCTTCCCAGCTACTCGGCGCCAAAGAACTGTGGAAGACCTCGACCCCTCCAAAGGTCAAGTTCTTCTTCTGGCTAGCCATCCATGGTCGGCTCTGGACGGCAGAGCGACGGATGCGACACGGCCTTCAGCCATCGGCGGACTGCGCATTGTGCTCACAGGAGGTTGAGACGACCGATCACTTGTTCTCCGGATGCGTCTTCGCGAGGGAACTTTGGTTCCGGCTACTTCGCCTCGCGGGCCTAGAGCAACTATGCCCAGAGCCAGAGACATCGACCGTCACCTGGTGGCTTGAGTCGACGTTATCGTTGCCATCGAAGTTTCGACGAAGCTTCAGCTCCTTGGTGCTCCTTGTCACCTGGGAGATCTGGAAAGAGCGCAACCGGCGCACATTCGACAACTTATCCTCCTCGCCGGTGGTCATCTTGAACAAGGTCGTGTCTGAGGCGGATGAATGGTGCGCCGGCCGCTGAGGTGGTGCTGGAGCCGCTACTCTCTGCGGTGCGCTAGGCAGCTAGCACTTCCCCTTCGTCGCACAATCGGTTTTAAGTTTAGTACAATTTCGGCAGCGCCGTTAAAGCCGGCGATTTATGTCTAGTGTGCTTCCTCAATCTTCCAGCGGCACCTCACCAACGGGGTTGGGGTTGTAAAAACATTCTATTTTCCCTTAATGAAGTACGTGCTAATGCACACTTTCAAAAAAAAAATGTATTGTCTTACTGGCAACTGCGTATATAAAAAGGCGGCGGTAGCTGGCAGCGAATAAACAATGTACACCATCCTGCATTGCAATAGAAATTGCATGCATGCATGTTCTGATGATGTAACCGGCCCTAGCTAGAGTACTCGATTATATATGGGCAATGACCCATGGCACGGCCCACGGGCCGAAAAACCGTGCCATGCCGCCCGGTGAGCACGGGATTTTCATCTGTGCCGGGCCGGCCCATGGCCCGATAGACAAAAAACATCACATTTTTTTTCAGTTTTTCAAATTCAAGCCAAATTTGATAGTTATTCATAGCCAATTGACAGATTCAAAATGAAAGACAAGGACAAAGTGTTTCAAAAGAGCTGTTTGTGTAATGCTGCCTCATTAAAAACCTTTCTAGGTAAACCCACCCTTGTGGGAGAAACCCTAGAAAGGAAAAGAGTATAGCCAGCTCAAAATTTATTCAAGTTTCAAACATGTCAATTGTCAATCATCTAGCCCTATTATAATAGCCATCTCAATGGCAACATCCAGCAAAAGTGAATCACAGATTCACATCAGGTTCAAACTTTCTATCCACATCTAGCAAAAGTGAACCACTCGACCACACCACTCAATCGAGAATGACTAAGTGATGTATACCAAAATCACCAAGAGTCCCCGCAAAAGACCAGATCGTTTCTTTTTTCTAAGAACTAAAGCAAAAGAATGTAGCAATGGAGAGTGAAAGATCTTTACCTCCTATGCTGTCTTCTTCTTCTAGCCACCACCAACAGAACTATTACCACCAACAGAACTGTTGGTGCCGGTGCCGGTGCCGCTGCCGCTGCCTTGCCCTTGACCCACATCATCAATCCAGAGGTTCTCAAAGGACGCCACCAGGTCAAAGTCCTCAATAGTATGATGTTCTCTCCTTGCTCCTAGCTCCCAATCCTTGATGCATGTGAGCATCTCAACATGCTCAGGCAACAAGCGCCACCGCCGGTCTTTGAGTATCCTACCTGCCAAGCTGAAACAAGACTCCGAGGAAATAGTAGATGCAGGAACAGACATAATATCTTTGGCCAAAATAGACAAGATAGGATAGGTTTGCTTGTGGTCACGCCACCAGAGCAAGATATCAAAGTTTTCTGGAAAGACTGTCAGTCTGTCACTGTCTAAGTAAGTTTGGAGCTCACTAATAACAGATGCTGAAGATGAGTCAGGTGCACCAGAATTACCAAAGAGCCTTCCCCATGACTGTTTTCTCTTACCAGGAGGATATAAAGGCTGTACAGGCCTGGTAGATCTTGCTGTTGCACCAAATTTGTCAACATACTTGGCAAACAGTCTACTCAACTCATCTTTCACATCACCATAGTATACACTGTAATTAACTCCTAAAGCCTTACCAAGTAGATCAAGTAATGAATACAACCCGTGCATCTTACCTCTAGGATCACGAACTAAAGCAAAAGAATATAGCAATGGAGGTTTCTCCCAATATTTAAGTAATTTAAGCTTCATAGGTAGTGCAATTGTTCTAAAATTAATATCAGATTCAGCTTGTTTCAAAAGCTCAGCAATGTCAAGAATATTATGCAGAACCAATGGAGAAGTAGGGTAGTAAACACCAGATAGAACAACAGTGCACTCATAAAAAAGTTCCAGGAAACTCATTATCTGTTCAAAGAATATGCCAATGCAAAGGAGTCAAAAGCTCCTTACCATAGTTTGAATTAATGAACACCAAATCTTCCTGTGATTGGGTCTCACCAACCCCTAATGGAAGGTCAAGTCTAGCAATCAAAATGCACAACTCCATGCGAGCAACCATAGGATCATAAACCCAGTTTTTCAAACCATCAGGATTCAAAGCAAGCTTAGCCTGGGTCTTAGTAGCATGATCACGTTTCTGAGAACAGAATTTCATATGCCTAATCAAATGCCCAGTGCCAGTAGCGGATCTAGCAGAGTACTTAGCCCTACAGTGCTTACAGATGGCAGCTACACGAATCTTGTTCTCACATATCTCATGGAACCAGGTCCAAACCTTAGATTTCTTCTTACCAGTGGTAACTTGAGTGTCACCGGAGGGATGAACACCGTCGTCATCGTCATCGATATCGATGTGCTCCGGCTGTGTACCAACCGGAGTGTCACCGACGTCGATGCCGAACAAGGCGGCGGCGTCCTCACCCATGTCGTCGTCGTTCTCGGCTGCGGCTTCAAGCTCGTCGTCGGTGTTGGGCGCTAGGTCCTCGCCGTCTACAGGGGGCAGGGCCCCCTGCATTGCGCGCCAAAGACCAGCACCACCGACGACCGAAGCGAGCCCGGGCCAGAACCGGACGGGGACGGGGACGAGCTAGACCGAGGCCGACCAAGACCTCCAGCACCGCCCCTCAACGGTCGCTTGGCTGGTGGCCTGGCCATGTCAACTCTAGAGGAGGAAGACTTGGCGTCAGAAACCACCAAGCTCAACCTGCAAAAAACAACCAAAGGCAAAGGATTAGACAAACGACGGCGAGCGGCGGCGGATTGAGCACACAAAGACGGAGCAGGGAGAGGGAGGTACTGCGGACCGGAGCCCTGCCGGAAGCCAAGCCAACAACCAACTGCATAAAGAGAGGAGCACGGAGAGAGAGAGAGAGAGAGGATCCAAACAACCAGAGGCAAAGGATTAGACAAACGACGAAGAGCGGCGGCGGATCGAGCAAGGAAACCAAGAACTCACATGTTGACTGGAGAAAGAGAGGAGAGGAGAGGGGGGTATGGATGGAGAAGATAGAAGAGGGATTTGAACTCAGATCCGGGCAGGTGAAGGCGTCGAAGTGCGACGGCGACGCCGGAGGCGAGCGGCGGCGTAAGTCGGAGGCGAGCAACGGCGGGCGGATCGAGAAGAATCGAGACGACTCGTGACGAGATCCGTAGGGACGGAGACGAGCAAAGGGCGTGGGGTGGGGTGGGGGATTAGGGTTAGGTGGGGGACGGCCGGCCGCGTCCTCGGCTTATATACGCGGGCTAGCGGGGATGCAAGCCGCTTGGCAGGCCGGGCCGCCACCGGGCCGGCCATTTCCACCGGGCCGTGCCCGTGCCATGCCTCGTCGGCCGGGTGGCGGCCCAGGCACGACACGCCCCACCGGCCGGGCCAGCACGGGCACGGTATCGGGCCGGGCCGTGCCCGGCTTGGGCCGGGCCAAAACACGGCCACGGGCCGGGCCGGCGGGCCCGGGCTGCATGCCCATATATATACTCGATGCAGGCAGCTTGCAATGCAGAGATCAGGATAAAAATTCCCTCACCTCACCAATTGGTCTATCCCATCCCAACTACCAAGACAGAGAGATTTAAAGGGACGAGGGTTCTGACATGTAAAGAATTTATTAGTCCCCACTAGTGAGTACAATTTATTCTTCTAACTCTAATTATAATATCATCCAAAATCTAAACGTGCTACCACTAGTGATGACTTCCTAATCGAACCAATCCTAGCGAAGACTCAACTACCATTGATGACTATATCACCCGCCTAGGGGCTTATTCAGACTCCCCTTAGGTTCTTCCCACGTTCATCATTATGGAGAGTTTGAACGGGTCATGGGGTCTTAAGAAAAGAGCTGAATGACACCTCTAAGACAGAAAACTGTAAGATAAGTTCTGCACAATAAGAGTAAGCATAATAGCACGTTGCAAGCCAGCTGAATGCTGACGTGGAGGAGAAGCGAGTAGAGAGAAGAAGCGGGCTGTAAGCTTACAGCTGGCGGCTTACACATGAATCAAGAAACTCTGTGAGAGAGACAAGTAGGTCATGCATTAACCGTGAAGAGCTAACTACTATGTGAGTGGGCTGGGAGAAGGATTACAGCCAGCTAGCGTGTTGTATTATTAGCCTTGCTCTGATTAAAATATTTGTAGTCTTGAACAATTTTTGAAGACAAATATATAATAATGTTGCAAGTAAAGAAGATCATTACTTACTCCACGAAGGAGGATGCCTTTCGCTTGCATCATTTCACTCATCTAGGTCAATTACTTGCATTGCTTGTCTGACCTCGTATTAGTCTTGTTCAGTAAAGAAGATCAGACAACGAACCACGAATAGATTAGACTCAGACTGTCCGTGCCAAACATGCATATTGTCACGGGCCGCTACATATATGCAAAACGCTGAAAATCGAGGATTAATACAGGCAATTTTTCATAAGGAATTAAAGTAATATTTAAGAAACGTACAGTTCCCTGGAAGCGTACGTGTGCCCACAACTCCCTAAGGAGTTGGCCCATAAGTTAAGTGCATCCTGTTCCTAGATGTTTTGTTAGCTGGCAAACAATATGATTTGAGAAATGAAAAATGGCCTAGTACAAGTATAAAAGATAAGCACAAACCAAAGCTAGAGCGGACGCCTCACTTAGTCACTTCGTTCATCAATCATGGAGGACTGGGTCTACTATTCCTCTCCATGATCATTTGCATTGCCCTGTCCTTCCTTCTCTCCTTCATCCGGCCAGCCACTGCAAAGCTAGCGGCGAGGCCTCCCCTTCCGCCAGGCCCAACGCCGGCGCTGTCGCTACTACTTGGCCCTCTCCTCTTGCTAGCTTGGACAACCTTCAACATTGAGCCAATCATCCGTGTTGCCCGGTCCTGGTACGGCCCTGTCTTCACAATCTATCTCCTCCCATCTTTCCCAGTGATCTTTGTCGCTGATGGAGCCACGGCACGCCGTGTTCTGGTGCAGTGCGGCGCAGCATTTGCTGACCGCCGCCAGTTAACCTTGCCACCCGCATATTTACCGGGCGATCAGCGCAGCATTACCACCGGTGCATATGGACCCTCTGGTGCGTGCTCCGCCGCAACCTCACCAGCGAAGCCCTCCACCAATTGTCCCTCCGCCCGTATGCTGCAGCACGCAGATCCGCTGTCACCAGCCTCGCTGCCGGCATCAGACAGCAAATGCACAATGTAGTCGTTCTCCAAGGACTGCTGCACCACGCCATCTTTCACGTGTTCACCAGGATGTGCTTCGGCGAGGGGCTCAGTGATGGCGCGGTAACGTCCATCACGGCGCTGCAGGGGGAGTTCGTGTCGGCGGTGGTCGGCTTTCAGGTGCTTGGTGTGTGCCCGCCGCTCACCAAGCTCGTGTTCCGGGACCGGTGGAAGAAGATGCTGTCCATGCGGCAGCGGCAGGAGGAGATTTTCATCCCTCTGATACGGGCACGCCAGGAGGGCACGACGCGAAGCCGCCGGTGACAACTTCGCTGTGGATTGCTACGTGGATTCACTGCTCGGCTTCCGTATCCCCGAGGACGGCGGTGGCAGAAACCTGACTGAGAGCGAGATGGTGGGCCTGTGCTCCGAGTTCTTGTCCGCGACCGACTCGACAGTCACAGCGATGCAATGGACCATGGCCAACCTCGTTGCCCAACCGGTCATCCAGGCGAAGCTTCGGGCTGAGATACGCCACGTCGTCGGCGTGGAGGCACGTGTTGTCATCCAGGACGAACACCTGCCGCGGATGCCCTACCTCCGGGCCGTTGTACTGGAGGCGCTCCGGCGGCACCCGCCCGGTCGCTTCATGCTGCCACACGCGGCCACACAGGATGGCGGCGCGTTGCTCGACGGCTTCATGGTGCCAAGGCACGCGTCGGTGAATTTCATGTTGGGCAGCATGGCGATGCACGAGGCTGTGTGGCGAGACCCGAAGCGGTTCCGGCCGGAGCGGTTCCTTCCAGGAGGCGAGGGTGAGGACGTGGACCTGACTGGCAGGAAGGAGATCAAGATGATGCCGTTCGGCGCCGGGCGCAGGATCTGCCCTGCCATCGACGTGTCGTGTCAGTACCCAGGCTACTGACGACGGGTCCTCGACACGGGCCACAAGTCGGCGGCCCAGGAAGGCTAACCCACGCTATGTCGGAGGACATTGGGCTTCGTAGGAGTTTGGACTCGTGAGACGCCTGTGCGCGTGAAAGAGGAATTCCTCTGTATCCTATAAAGTCTCGAGCTCGCCGTGGAAGGTAGCTATCGCATAACAGAACACGTTTAAATTTCTATAAGATTCATCGCTATTCCTCTGCATCTTCTTCTTCCCCTTCCCTGACCTCCTGCTGCTTACATCTGGTATCAGAGACAACGGTTCTCGGCACCCGGATTCCGACGCGCGACTCCATTGGCTGCTCGATTTCAATGGATTCGGTTGGGTTCCGCTTCGATTTGAGTTTGTGCACACAAATTCGAATCTGAGGCGTCCGTAATTCCAGTCCCGGAATCGCAGTTCGTGGTGCGTTCGTGAATCTGGAGCAACCCTCTGCCGCTCCATACCCGCACTTCACCGGGCGTCAGAAGCACCTTGGCGTCATGGATCCTAACCAGAAGCTCATCGTCGACGAGATCCGTCAGCTGGGTACTCGCTTCGGCGGGATGGAGCGTCGCTTTGATGACCTCGAGAAGAAGATCGACGGGAACGAGACCGCTTCGTCCGCCCGCCTCGACGCGCTGGAGAGCGCCCGCAAGGTGTTCGACGACTGGCGGCCGAACGTGGATACTCTCATCGACGACCTGCGCGGCGACATCGACCACATGTCGAGCCTGAAGCTGGAGGTGGGTAAGATCACCAAGTATATGGAGAGATCCATGGTGGACGGCCCCACGACTTCGCCAGGCATCCATGCTCCCGCGCCACCGGTGCTGAACTCCAAGTCTACCTCAGCACCGGCATCGCCAAGCGCCGCTGTGTACGAGGAGAAGCTCCGTGGCTCGGAGTTCCACAAGACCGCTCCCTCATCGCCAACGATCTAGGCTCATCAGCCCCCGTCGCGCAAACCGGTGCTGCCAACGCTCTCGACGTTCCCTGTGTCGTCTGGCGGCATCGTGGCTGCCCCGCGCCCATCTGCGGGATCAGCGGCCAACCAGCCCAGCGGGCACCACGTCGAGCAGGGTGGCTATGGAGTGGTTACCACTCTGTGGCCACCACACCCACCCGGTATGTCTCATGCCTATGCCCCAACCCCACCTCAGCTTCCCTATCATGTACCTAGACCACCTCCGCAGCCGCCAAACAATCACTATGAGTCCAGGTATCAGGGGGGATTCCGGGGTGATAGTTCAGGGAAACTTCCTAAGTTCGAGTTTCCACGTTTTGATGTTGAACACCCCAAATTGTGGATTAAACAAGCTGTTCATTACTTTCGCCTCTATCGTATTGAGGAAGGGGTCTGGGTTTCTGCTGCAACCATGCATTTCCAAGGGGCAGCCAAGCGCTGGTTGTCTTCTGTGGAAGAAGAAATTGAGTTGACAGGGTGTGATGAGTTTTTTGCTAAGCTTCTGTCGCACTTTGCTAGAGATGAGCATGAGCTGCTGCTGCGTAGGCTATTCCAGATCAAACAAACAGGCCCCGCTGCTGAATATAGTGAGAAATTCGTGCAACTTGTTGATGAGCTAACTGCCTATGCCAAGCACCCTGATCCTCTTTACTATGTACAACGATATATTGATGGTCTTCGTGATGACATTAAAGCTGTCTTGCTTGTCCACAAACCGTCTACTCTCGATGCTGCTTGCGTTTTGGCAGAAACCCAAGAAGAAGCTCTGGGTGTTGCAAGGGGTCCTTCTCGGCACTATGAATTGCCTTCCTATTCCAAGGCAGCAAGCTCTGGTGCATTGCCATTACCAGCTCCTCGACAACCACTTGCTGATGTCAAGACGGTGATTGGGTCTACTTCCTCTATAAGCGCTGAAGACAAATTCAAGTCTCTGCGTGCTACTCGGCGTGCGCAGGGTCTCTGTTTTCGCTGTGGTGCCAAGTGGAGCCGTGAGCATCGCTGTACAGAGACAGTGCAGCCTCACATGGTCCAAGAGTTGCTTGATGTATTTCCTGATGATGACGATGCTGAGGAGCCATCACCTCCACCTTCACCTGCTGCTCAGGTGATGATGCACCTTTCTATTGCTACACTGGCGGGCTCTAGTTCCCCCAACACTTTCTGTTTGTCTGGTGAAATTCAGGGGCATCAATTATCTATCCTGTTGGATTCTGGGAGTTCACACACCTTCCTGAACCATTCCTTGGCTGAGTCATTGGGGGGAGTTCAGATGTTAACACCAGGTGTGCAAGTACAGGTAGCCAATGGACAAATTCTTACCTGTGATACTCATTTGCCTGCAGTTACATGGTCTGTTCAGGGTTATTCTTTTGTCAATGACATTAAGCTGCTGCCATTAAGCTCTTATGATATGATACTGGGTTTAGATTGGTTGTATAGTTTCAGCCCCATGCAGGTCCATTGGTCACAACAGTGGATCTCTATTCCTTATGAAGGCAAATCAGTGTTGCTGGTAGGGGAACAAGCTCAGTTGCCAGTGGGGTCAATTTTGCAGTTGTCCCTGATTGAAGACCATTCCAGTATATCCAAGACTCCTTCCTTTCCTCCTGTGATTCAGCTGTTACTGGATGAGTACAATCACTTGTTTAAGCCTCCTCAGGGTTTGCCTCCAAGCAGAAGTTGTGACCATTCCATTCCTCTTATTGCTGGAGCACAGCCTGTTTTTGTCAGACCATATAGGTATGCTCCCATGCTGAAATCTGAGATAGAAAAACAGATCAATGACATGCTTCAGTCTGGCATTATCCAGCCAAGTGCTAGTGCCTTTGCTTCCCCTGTCCTGTTAGTAAAGAAGAAAGATGGTTCATGGCGTTTTTGTGTCGACTACAGACAGTTAAATGCAATCATAGCCAAAACCAAGTACCCAGTACCAATCATTGAAGAACTACTGGATGAATTGTCTGGTGCTGAATATTTCACCACTTTAGATCTCCAAGCTGGGTTCCACCAGATAAGAATGAAGGATGGAGAACAGTTCAAGACTGCATTCCGGACTCATTTTGGACAGTTTGAGTTCAATGTGATGTCATTTGGACTAACTGGAGCACCTAGTGCATTTCAAGGGGCTATGAACACAACCTTATTTTCTTGCCTCAGGAAGTTTGCATTGGTTTTCTTTGATGACATCTTAATTTACAGAAAACATTTCATGAGCATCCGGAACACGAGGTGTGTGTTTGATCTCCTCTCCAAGGATCAGTGGCATCTTAAGCTCTCCAAATGCTCCTTTGCCTAGAATTCTATTGCCTATCTTGGTCATGTGGTGAGTGGTCAAGGGGCTAGCACAGATCCATCCAAGCTGTCAGCTATTGCTCAATGGCCTGTCCCTGTCTCTGTTAAAGAATTGAGGTCCTTTCTGGGGCTAGCTGGGTACTATAGAAGATTTGTACGCCACTTTGGTATAATTGCCAAGCCCTTAACTGCTCTACTCAAGAAGCATACACTATTTATCTGGACCCCTGAACATGATATGGCTTTTCAGACCTTGAAAACTGCTCTCTGTCAGTCTCTTGTCCTGGCACTGCCTAATTTTACCAGACCCTTTGCCATAGAAACTGATGCATCAGATGCTGGAATTGGAGCTGTTCTGATGCAAGATGGGCATCCTTTGGCATTCTTGAGCAAGGCATTGGGTCCTAAATCTAGAGGGCTGTCAACTTATGAAAAAGAATTCATGGCCATCCTATTGGCAGTTCAGACTTGGCGTTCCTACTTGCACTTCCAAGAATTTATCATTCTGACTGACCAACACAGCTTGACTCAACTGACAGACCAACGCTTACATACTCATTGGCAGCAGCGGGTGTTCAATAAGCTCTTGGGCTTGCAATACCGGATTGTGTACCGTCCTGGTTCTGAAAATTGGGTAGCTGATGCTCTTTCCCGGCACCCTGCACCTATCAGTACCTGTGCTGCTATTTCTTCTTCAGTACCTGTGTGGTTGAAAGCTGTGGTGGATAGTTACATTGATGATGAAGAAGCCACTTCTATGATCAGCAAATTGGCCCTCGATTCCACTTCAGTGCCACAATTTACTCTACAATCTGGAATATTGCGCTATCGCAATAGAATTTGGGTGGGCACTGGTTCCCCACCGCAAGAAAGAATTGCTGGTGGAGTTCATTCTCATCGTGGGGTGGCCCTCCGTGCACCCGTGACTCGAAAGCACTCAAACAAAGACTTTGCATGGAGGGGCATGAAATCTGATGTGCTACAGTTTGTCAAGTGGTGCACTGTGTGTCAACAGTCCAAGTATGACAGAGCTCGGTTACCAGGACTCCTACAGCCCCTACCTGTTCCTGAAGCCGCTTGGCAAGTTGTCTCGATGGATTTTATTGAGGGCCATCCTCTGTCAGCTTCATACAACTGCATCTTGGTGGTAATTGATCTCTTGACTAAGTATGCTCACTTCATACCATTGAAACACCCGTTCACGGCTGAGTCTGTTGCTGATAGCTTCTTCCATCACATTTATCGCCACCATGGATTGCCTCAATATATTGTCTCCGATCGAGACCATATCTTCACATCCAACTTTTGGTCCGAGTTGTTCAAGTTGGCAGATGTCAATCTGGCTCGTAGCTCTGCTTACCACCCGGAGTCTGATGGTCAGTCAGAGCGCCTCAATCAATGTCTTGAAACCTATCTACGTTGCTTCTTGCATGCCTGTCCTCGCAAGTGGAGTCGTGGGTTGATCTCTGCCGAATACTGGTATAACACTTGTACCCATTTCTGCGATTGGTCATTCACCTTTTTGAAGCTCTCTATGGATTTGCCCCACGCATGCCGGGCCGTGGATCCCGCCAAGACTATGAATGAGGAAGTCGGGCCGTTGACCGCTGGCCGCCAATGGATGGATACTTTTACAACAACACCTCAATCGCGCCAAGCAAAGAATGAAGAAGCAAGCTGATCTTAAACGCTCTGAACGGTTGTTTGCAGTAGGTGATCTGGTGTTTCTGAAACTCCAGCCCTACGTTCAGACGTCTTTGGCTCCCTGAGCACATCAGAAGCGGCATTCCGATTCTTTGGACCTTATCGTGTGCTTGCTCGCATTGGGTCCGTTGCGTACAAGTTGGAACTTCCTCCACATTCCGCCATACACCCAGTGTTCCATGTCTCCCAGCTTTAAGAGGGTCGTCGGTGCTTCTCATCAGGTAGTGCCACCGATGCCTACCGACTTTGTTATACATTTGTCTCCGTAAGAGGTTCTGCAGAGCAAGACGATCCAGCGAGATGGGGTGTCTGTGCCTCAAGTGTTGGTCAAATGGAACAATCTTTCCAGTCGAGTTAGCTACATGGGAGGATTTTGAAGCTGTGCATCAGGAGTTTCGAAGTCATCCGCTTGGGGTCAAGGCCTCAGGGGGGGGGGGGGGGAGGAGAATGTCGCACCTGTGTTACCGACGACGGGTCCTCGACACGGGCCACAAGTCGGCGGCCCAGAAGGCTTACCCACGCTACGCCGGAGGACATTGGGCTTCGTAGGAGTTTGGACTCGTGAGACGCCCAGGCGCGTGAAAGAGGAATTCCTCTATATCCTATAAAGTCTCGAGCTCGCCGTGGAAGGCAGCTATCGCATAACAGAACACGTTTAAATTTCTATAAGATTCATCGCTATTCCTCTGTATCTTCTTCTTCCCCAAGTCTCGCTCCCCTTCCCTGACCTGCAGCTGCTTACATGTCGCTACTCCACCTACAGTACTTCATGGCCAATCTGGTGAAGGACTTCGAGTGGAGGGAGGTGCCCGGAGAGCCCGTGGAACTTGGCGAGAGGCTGGAGCTAACCATGGTGATGCGACGGCCTCTTCGTGCCACGGTTATCCCATGCAGTTAATTTAATCTAGAGTAAATTTCACCAGCGGTCCTTAGTGTATCATCCTGATCCAAACCCCATCTCCCACTTCTACAGTGCTGATGTGGACTATAGCATGAAGAAGATCTACGGCTCATGCTCAGTCAAGATTACAGAGGACTCATGCTCTCTCAACTCTTTTTTATTGATCTTTCATCCGTTGTTGGTGTTTGTTTTCAATTCTAATTTGTTGACGTGATCTGTTTCCTTCTCCAACCCTTCAATCGAGTTTATATTTCTACATTCACAAGTCATCTAGATATTTCCATTGTCAACCGGCAGCGCCCCGTGAGCTAACACTATCAATTTAAATAAAACCGACAGTATTATCGAACAAAAACACAGCCGACTTGGTTTAAACCCACGGCGTTGATAGAAATAAAACTATCGGTTTCATTTTAAACCGGCAGAGTTGCATGTCACAACACTGTCGGTCTAATTTTAACCGCATTGTTAGTTTATTATCCGACGCTGATGTTTCTGCTAACATGGTCGGTCGATGAGCAATGGAAGTTATTGTTTCTGTTTACACTGTCGGTTCGGAATTTATCCGTCATTGCTATTTCTGTTAACACTATCGGTTTTACTGGCAACTTACAGTGCTATTTGTGTCAAACCGACAATGTTGGTGTAGTAATACTATCGATTTGTTTATCATTCAGTTTGTGCAAAACCGACATTTTTGTTTTATAATTTATCTTATTTTATTAAATTTATTCATGGAATCCAGTTTTTTCCTAAACCCTAAACACTTTGTACAATAATATCAACAAACCATTACAAGGTTTTATGGTTACATACAACAAACTCCACTAAATGTTCTACAGAACTAAGCCTACCGCAACTTCCAAGTAAGAAAAATAATAACCACAGACATAAATAAAAGCATGACATCTTTTACAAACCAAGGAGCAATTCTTCTAATCTTCATATCTAGGGCGTGTGGCTTCTCTTCAATCTCCCGAGTCAGCTTATGGATAAAGTTTGCACCATATTAGGTCCTTATTGACGCAAACTAGGGTTTACACCAAACACACTTGGATGGGTCTTGACGCCCAAAGAGGTTGCACACAACCTGCAAGCAAAGACGAACCGCCGACCAATAAAAAACGACCAAGAGATCGAGAGGGCTGATGTAGAGCTCTGGTTTCGACTAGAAGGACCTCGAACGCCCTTCGGAAAGATCCATCGGGAGGACACACATGAGGGTCTCCTAACATCAGCAAGGTCACCTAGGATGCCAACGGAATTGCCGAGGAAGCCGCTTGAGGACAGCAGGGTAGAGGGGTTGGAGAAGAGAAATTAGGTTTGAAGAGTTGATTGGTTGATCTTGATCAATTGGTTTTAGATGGGATCAAAAACGCCATGAACCTCTCATTATATAGAGGGGGTGGTCTTATCCCCTTAGGAAACCGTCAATCACGTTTCCAAACACCAAATGTTTCCAAAACCCAATCACAAACATGATCGGT
>JADLZK010003108.1:0-36918 GCA_015847255.1 Hyparrhenia diplandra
TGGTCTCTCGGGCGTAGGCTGGAGTTTTTGCACCCGAGGGTGGTGAGGCTAGGGCCACCCTGACGAATCGGAGATTTCCCCGGCCGCGGGAGCTTGTACGATCGGGCGAATCGGAGACGTGGTGGTCGGTGCCCGGTGCCATGGTTCGGATCAAGGGTCGACGCGTGGGAACGCCGTGGTTCATTGCCGGTAGAGGTCCTCGACCTTGTCCTTCGTGAGCGCACAAGCTCGTCACTGGTGACCACCGCCGCCAGGCCGCTTCGTGGGCCGCCCGCTATCATGTAAACGCCGCGGGCTCAATGGCCTGTTCCATCGCTCTCCGGCCGTCCCTCCATAAGGGATGATATGTTAGGTTTACCGGCCTTGGCAGGCCGACAAATTCTCGAGTTTGAGAATGTCTCGAGGCCTACGAGTTTAGGTCCCCTACAAGAAGCTCCCCAGCCCCCCGAAGCGAAAGGGAGGACTACTGGGTTCCCGCCGCTCCTGCCGCTTGTTGTTTCTCAGTGGTGGTTCGTCATTAAGTGCAAGCGCGAAGCGCACTCAAGCTGGGTGTAGTTCTCCGAGGCCTCGAATGGAAATGGGCGGATTCCTTCTGAGGCCTCTTTTGCGTCTCGCGACGCCGGTACAAAGGACTCAAAACAGCTCTTTAAATTGCGCTTTGCTTTGTGCGGAGCGCGGTTTGGTTTTGCGTGGGCAGCCTGCGGGCCTCGCGCTTTATGTGCGCAAGGTCGCACTCCGTGCCTCCTCGACTTTGATGATGCTGCCTTCCGCCGCCCTCCTGAGAGGGAGGAGGAGGCATGACACGTCACAATGCGTGTTTAGCCGAGCCGTGGCGTGCCCGTGAGCGCTGTAGCGGTACTGCTTTGCTGGTCGCCCGTGTCTGTCGCGCTGTTACGGGTCGGCGGCGTGATCCGTGGATTCACCCCATGAGAAACCTGCGCGACCGCTCAGCAGTATCCCGGTTTGGGGCGACCAACGAGGGCCTGTCCGGCGCTCCCACGGATGGGCCACATCTCCTATAAGCAGCACCTCGCGGGCCTTAAACACGTCTTTCGAAATCCAGAGCTGCTGTGGGGCCCGCATAGCGCTGTGCATTTCCTCCTGCGCGTTTGCTATCCTCGAGGCGCACCAGAAACCCGTGTGGCCCAGCCTGCAAACCTCGGAACGTAGTGTGTCGCAGGCCTCGTTTGGTTTCCGCCGCGGAACCGCCATCGGACATCTGACTGCCTCCCTTAGGGTCGGGCGCCTCGCCGGGTATGGATGTGGCCGGACTGCTTTATCTCGGACCGGGAGGCGAAGTTGCCTCCTTGCCGCGCTCGAGGCGGCGTGCGGCTCGCTCGGAGTCTCTGGATGGGACGTGTTTCTGCTGGCTTCCTTTGCAGTGGGCGGAGAGATCGGTGGGCACCGTCTGGTGCATTAATGCCTCTTTGACGAGTTCCCACCGCGCTGCGCCGCTGGATGAGCGGCTCGCTCCATCGTGGGCCGCCCATTTCGTGAGTCGGTTCGATTGCCCGTGCCGGTTTGCCTTCCCTTCCCTATAATATAACGCAGTGCGGATAGTTGCTCCTTGCTCTTCGCATCGCCTTCTTGCCTTCTTGCCGCAACAATCGGAGATAGAGAGATAGTGTGGGAGAGATTAGGGAGATTCACTTGCCTTGTGCTCGTGTGATTGAGGTTGTCGGCGGTTGCCACCCTTCATCTCCCTTTCATCCATGGCGCCTGGGTAGTGGTGATGGCGCGAGGGAGGTGCTCGACGCCGAGCCGCGGCCGAGGTCGACGGCGACGGAGAAGAAACTTCCACCGGGTCGAGGAAGGGCCTCCGCCTCGCACCGATCGAAGAGCCTCCGAGGATTGCTCCAGATTAGGGAGGAGGAGCCTAACCCTCGTGGACGGCTACGTGGAGTCCGATGGATCTTCACCGACGCTGCTCGATGCCGGCTGGTCGGTTCATCCGGCGATCCTCCACTACTATGAAATCGAAGCCACCATCCGCTCCGACCGATCTCCCAGTACCATTCGTCACCCTCTCGTGGAGGGATTCCCGGGGATCGAGCCGCATTGGGACCTCTCGTTGTGGTTCTTCAAGACCTTACGACGCCTCTGGCGCAGGCCGCCCACTGAGGGCATTGGCGCGTCGAGGTTGTGCGCTCCAAGTCCGCGGCGGAGCCGACGAGGCCGAACCGAGCCGATGGGTACATCCTATCCAAGCTCACCTCCGAACAAAGGGTGGCGGGATCGGTGGTTCTACCTCCGCAATGATGGGAACGCACTCCTCGCGCACACCGGGCGAAGTCCTCAAGCACGCCCGCAGTAGGAACCGTCCCCCTGAGGATCACCACGGTTGGAAGGCTCGAGGCGCGGCCCCGCGGCTCCGAAGGACGTGGAATGCCGCCGCCGTGCGGTCGCTTCACCGGGCGTCGGTTGCGCCGCCGATGGATCGCCCCGCTATGTGCAAGATGGCGCCGACGCCGAGGGTCTTGACGCTGCGGGATGTCGCCTTCTCGCTTCAATCGATGGCCGCCAAAGGTGGGAGGCGCTGGGGTCCAACACCGCACAGATCCTCGAACCCCATGCGCCCACCGAGGGTATATCTCCCGTAAGCACTTCTGGCCCCGTGTACTTGCTTCGCCGGCAGGCATTGTTGCCGTGGGCGGTTCTCACTTTTTCCCTCACAGGTCGCTTTCAACTATCGACTCCCCTCCCGCACTGCATTTGACGCCGACCGGCTGCGAACCGTGTTCTAACGAGCCGCGGAGGGCCCGTAATCGAAGGAGGGAGAAGAAGAGGAACGTGCTCGCGAGAAGCCGGCCGAGCAACGGAAGCGGGCGAAGTCGCATACCTCACTCACCGAGGAGGACGACACCCGAGGATGAGTTCGTGGTGAACTCATTCATGACGACATGGCAGCCCGCTGGACCGGTTATGGGCTCTGCGTGACCGTCGGCTCCATACGTAGCTCGAGCCTGCTCAGACGCCGAAACCGCAGTACCTGCATGCCCGAGGGCGTTCTTCCGCCGAAACTCGTGTGACCATTGGTGTTGGCTATGTCGGTACCTCGCGTCGCAGTGTGAGTCTAGTGAAGAATTTACGCCTCGCCACGAAAATTTCGGGCGCTGCTGGTACGGTTCGGGGACGAGCCGGGCGCACTTCGCCCCGGACCCAAAATTTCGCGGCGCGTGATGAGCGTAGGTGGGGAGATAAAGGCCGAAAGTGCGACGCCGGTGTCGCAGTTTTAATCTCGGAAGCTCGCTGGCCGCCGAGGGCGCATCCCTTCGGCTCGGAGTTTTTCGCTTTGCAATCTTGATTTTTCTCCGGCGTATGGGTTGCCTCGTTTTGACGCGGCGCTGACTTTACGAAACGGGGGCCGCTTTCGCTGCTTCGCACTTAAGAAGGCCTTTAAAGGCTAGTGCATGGGACTTCACGGCACGCAGCCGGGCGTCATCCGTAAAGATGCTCTCACGCTCGCGCTGCAGTCTCCCTGCGGACGCGTTTCGTGCCCTGTGTGGGGTCGGGTTCTGCACTGACGCTGGTGGCGCGCGCTCGAGGCGGGCGCAGCCTATGGTGGCGGCGCGGTGGGTTGACCGCCACCATGTGACCGGCTAATGTAGAGTTCGGCCGCGCCACGGACAATTGTGCTCGTGCTGTAGCAAGTAGCCCGCTCGGCGAGTGTCGCCGCCGCCACCCCGGTGGTCCTTCGCTTGGGAGTGCCTGCAGGAGCTGGCGTGTGGAGACGCTGCTACCCGCTGTTCCGCGTTTCGCTTACCTGTGGGCGCGACGCAGCCGCATAAATTCCCCGACTTCGCTGCTCCACGGGTTCGGCTCAGGCGGCCCTTGGCGAAAGCGCCGCTCTCGCCCGCGACGGTGGACGGCTCGTGGTCGGGGCCCGGTGGGCCTCGACTTACCGTCTGCTCGCAGCCGCGGGAGCCGGGGAGATGTATCCTCTCGGTGCCAACTTCGCCGGGCGTTCGCCACCTTCAAGCAAATGCCCGGCCCCGCCGCCGTGGGTTGTTGAGCGATCGCCCCGGTTCCGCGGGAGGAGGACCGCGAGCGTATCCGGGCGGCCGCCAGGGCCGCAGCGAGGACGGGAGACTACCACGCCGCTCGCCGGAAGTTTACGCGGTATCTTGATGGCTATCTCGCTGGCGTCTCTTTGTGCTGCGCCTCGGATGAGTAGTATTGTTGCTGCGTATCACGCTTTCGCTTCGAGAAGTTCGAAGCTCTTTCGCCAACGCTCAATCGGAATGCTTTTGGGCGTATTTTAAAGGGCCCGTGCCGTAGCGGTGACGGTTTCCGGCTTTACCGCTTCTGCCGGTGAGAGGGAGTTCAGCATGTGCTCAGCGTGTTGCCAAAGCAGGCCCGTGCCGGCTGTGAGTGGCATGGGATTTTAGGTTCAGCTCGAACGCTCGGAATGGTATTCGCGACATGCCTCGCGCAAAGGGTTCCCGCCCCACTTCCCGGCGTGGAGTCCAAGACGCCGGACGCGTCGCTGAGGGCTTTTCCTCGGCTCATGACGCAGGAGGAGGTTGATCCCGCCGAGGGAGGATGCCGCCGATGCCGCCAAGACCCCAAAGTCTATATAACTTTGTGGATGGCGCCACACTGGCCGCCCTCATGTTTTGAGGGATGAGGTGTGTCCCCCGCGCATCTTCATAGAGTCCACCATGAGGCGGACACGGAGATGGTGGATTTATGTCCGGCCAGGATGCGCCGACGGTCCCGGACGCCACTCGGGAGAGAAGCAGCCGCCGAGGGCTTGCTCGTGACCGGCTTCCTCGCTGCACGGGCCGTGGAGGGGCTAAGTAGATGAGGCCTCCTTGCCCCCCTCATCCTTCCTTGCATGAAAAGATTGGAGCTTGTGGGAGATGGATGTGTATAAACAATGGCGCCACCGAGGTCTGCGGGCCTTGACGGTGCACTTATGTTTTGTTATGTTCGCTAATCTCTCGCTTATTGTGTGGCCGGTCTTGCTTTCCCATCATGTAGATAGTAACCGTGGACACCCATCGGGGCAGCCCATACGGGTGCCACTAGGGCGATCCGCTTGCCTCGGGTTATCTTGCTTTTGATTTGTGCTTGCCGCATCTTCGCAACTTAAACGATTAATTCGAAAGAGGTATGGTGAAAACTTTTTTTCCCTAAAAAAAGTTTTAAAAAGGGAGAAGGGAGGGGTCCTTCCGAGGGGAGGGGTCCTCTCGAGGGGGCCCCCATGTAGCCCCCCGAGGAGTTTTTAGTCTTGTAATCGACGCAGGCTAAGACTCTTTTAAGGTTTGCACGAAGTACTTTTTGTAAAAGATGCGTATCTTTTATTGAGCTAAAAAAACATGTGTGTTTGACTTCTAGTGCGAATTTAAGGGTAGAAGCGATTTAGCCGTTTGGCGCGTTCGCGCTGGAGTAGACTTCGCCCTTCTCGCTTCTTCAGTTTTGTAGGTCCCGGCCTTAGTATTTCGGCGATGAAATAAGGCCCTTCCTGTGGTGGCGGAGTTTGTGACGCTTTTGTTGTTCAAGCGCTCGGTACGCAGGTCGCGGACTTGAGCTCCCCGGGTTTCAGCCGCCGCGGGATATTTGGCGCGAGCCCGCTGATATCTTGCCGAAAGTGTAGGAGCACAACGCCCGGCTTCGGGCTAACTTGGTCTATGGAGTCTTGCCTCGCTGGTTGCCTTTGCTCGTATGCTTGCAGCCCGGATCCGTGATTTGCGTCCGCGGGGAGGATTGCCTCAGCCCCCATAGAGCCAGGAAAAGAACGGCTGAATCCCGTGGGCTTTTCGCCGCTCAAGGCTCCATAGAACCGGCATGGTGCCCCCCGTACCACCTTTTGCCGCATCGGGGTTCACCGATTGAAAATTCTTGGCTTGAGCCCTTTGTAGGATCATGCCGCTGGCACGCCTCCACTTGACCCGTTGGTCTTCGGGTGAGCTACGGCCGAGGTATCGACCCTATGCCATAGTCGCCACAAAAGTCAGGGGAATTTCTTCCCCACGTAAGTTGGTTCCTTGTCCGTGATGATGGAGTTCGGGATCAAACGGGAGATGATATCCGTGAAAAGAATTTCACCGCTTTCCGCGGTGAGGGTTCACCACGGCCGGGCTTCAATCCATTTGAGAATTTGTCGATGGTGACTAGGACGGAGTGTGTCCTCCGCCTTTTTAGGGTCCAATCATGTCGAGTCCCCACACCGCAAATGGCCATGTAAGTGGTATGGTTTTGCGCGCTTGAGCTGGGAGATGTGTCCTCAAGGCCGTAGAATTGGCATTCCCTGCGTGTACGCTACGACTAGATTTGCGTCCCTGCATCACCGAGGGCCGGGTGAGAAGCCTTGCCTCAAGACTTTACCGACTAGGAGTCCTTCCGGGCCGTGGGTGACCGTGATTCTCTTGGTGTGTCTTCGAAAGCAATTTTTGCCTTCACCGAGGGTATGCATTGCATGTACACCCCAGGCAGGCCTCTTGTAGAGTTCCCTTTTTCTCCCATTAGCTAAAGGACTTGGCCCTTCGGGGCCAACCGGGCGAAGCTTCGGTCTTATCTCGCAGCTCACCTCGGTGAGGTACTTCAACAGGGGCTTCCTTCCGGGCCGGGACCGGGTCGCACCGCCATTGCTTCTGCGTGGCCTCGCCCTCGGGCGCTTTCTTTGAGCTCTCGAGTGGTAGTTCCAAGGGTGCTGCATTTTCGACCGAGGGTTCGCTGAGATCTCGTGCAAGCACGCTCGGGGAACAGTGCGACTCGGGTTGCCGCGACTTTGGCGAGCCTATCCGCCGCCCTCATTGTAACGCCTCGGGTGTGTGTTTGTGCTCGAAGTCCATGGAATTTTTCCTCCAACTTGGCGACTTCTCGCAATACGCCCATCTTCGTCGCGGCACGCCGAGGCTTTTTCATGACTTGGTCGATGACCAACCCGCGAATCGGGTTTCCCAACCGTCGGATTCGAGGTCCGTCCGCGCATCCGTAGACCATTGACCAGACTCAGATTTCAGCGACGCTGTTGGAGGCAGGAAAATGCAAAACCGATGGCATACTCGTGGTGAACTCCCCGAGGGTGATGAAGAGTAAAACCAGCCTTCACGCCTCGCCTTCTTATCATGGATCCATCGAAAACATGGTCCAAAGACTCACCGATGGGTGCGGGGGTAGCCGGGTATCGGTCCATTCAGCCACAAAGTCGGGCTAGGACTCGACTTGATCACTAGGGCAGAAAACCATATGGTTTCACTTTATGAGCCCACTTCCCCACTTCTTCTTACTCTTCCCGCGGCCTTCTCGCTTTGGGAGAATCTCCCGAGGGGAATGTTGACACCAAGTATCGATAAATTTATTAATCAAATAAAATATGAGAAAGGGGTATATATAATTATACCAACTTAGAATAGGTGTTACTAATATATTTCCACGAAGTTTTGTGAAGTTATGATTTGCGTGGACTAAACAGAAAACACCGTGAATTCGGCGAGCCATACGCACTACGCCGAACTTTAATGCAATCCAACTCCGAAAGGCTCTAGAAGGCCCGCACTAATCCCCTACGATCAAGACTTAACACCCAGAAATTAGAGTCCGTAAGGTCCGGAGGTTACGACGCACGCACGACCCCGGCGGGTTCTCGCCCGGGCCGACGTCTTCTATTATTGGGCCGACCGCCCGCTACTCCGGCCATATCGCCCCGGCCCGAAGCTTCCACCGCTTCCAAGACGCAATCAAAACCGTTGTTTGATGTCGGTTCGATCCGAGGGCGCCAGAGAAGCACGGATGGATTAAGATCAAACACCTGATTAGTACCAGACGGCCGTGAAGGGATAAGAGAAAACCCATATATATAGACCCTTTAGACCCCTATCTAATCATCAATCATCCTGATAAAGATCAATTTCGCATCATCTCATACATCGATGGAGGCACTAATACCGAGAATTAGATTAGACAAATTATAATGTAATAGAATAGATCTAGTAGAGAGTTAGTAGAGCGGAGTCGCCCGGCTCGAGAAGTCTTCAGCCGCCCGTATATCTTTGTATCTCAACTCTATTAGACTTTATGCTTTAATTATATTTATTTTCTAGCAGTTTTATGCCTTCATTTATTTGATTAGAATATAGTTGTTATATAATTGCATGGGATCTTCGCCGTATTGAGTGCTCGTTATTCATGATGATTAGAGTAGTAATTAATAGTGTGGACATGGTGTCTAGACTAGAGGTTACCTTTAGATTGCCTTTATCCCCCACGGGTTAGTTGTGGTAGCCCTGTGGGTGACAGCCCGCCGTCTTTTTGTATTCCACCACACGCGGGGTTGGTGATTCTGAGAGCTTTTTACGCCTTTCTCCCGGATCACCCTTCCCATTTTTTCAGGATCGGACGCGTACCGCTGTTCAAATGTTCTTATATGATCGCTATACCTTTTCATGCCTTAGTTACTCAAGAACCAAAAGTACTAGAGAAGTATTCGTGAACCTAGATCTCTCCCCTGCTGTCCTCTCGACCTAGTTATCTATTCTATATTATAATATTCTCCTCGTTAAGTGCTATTAATTATCATTCATATCATATACATTATTTACCCCCTCACTTTTAGTTTAGTTGATATAATAAGTTAGTAGATACATGATGGTAATTTATCATAGTCTTTACCCTTGCTTCCTCGTGGAAAATATAAATAATTTATACCGGAATACTCCCGTAAAAAGCTACAATGGTATATTTATTCTCGCGGGCGCTTTTATGAACCCTTTTATATTCTTTTTGCATTTAATAAATACCAACAAGCTTTTTTACGCCAAGTGTCGGGAAGCAATTGGCGAAAGATTTTGATAATGATCTTGATATTCGCTAATTTAGTATATTAACCAGCTTTAGTAGGATTACCCTTTTTGTTCTCGCTGGAGTGTGGAATAAATGTGACATTTGATGCCGCCATGACCTTTTAAGTTTTCCAAAAGGAGAAACTGTGGTGTTTGAGCATCAAGATCCATCAACACCGAGCCCCTCGCCATCTCTTAGGTACATTTATATATATTATTCTAACCATGTGTAGATTGAAGAAAAGGTCACCGCCACAAGAATTCAAAGCACATCTCAAGTGACGAAAAGTAGAAGTTTGCACAACTTACAAACTCTATTAGTGAGTCATGGTAAGTATGATCAAAGGTGAGAAAGTCTTGCTCATGGACTTTAATTTATGAGTAGTTATCTTTTCAATTATTGCATTGCATTGCATGTTTACTTTGAATAATCCATGCATTCACCTTTTAACTTAGTTTATGTTTTTTCATCGTAGATCCATTGCATGTTTAATTCCTTGCAATCACCCATCATGTCGCTTTGCATATAAAAAAATAATAAATAAATAAAAATATTATCCTCACCATGATCATGCTCTTTTCATCTCTATTTAAGTAAATCTCTATGATGTTTCCATGCTACCGCTTGTTTGCTATAGTATGCTTAGGTTTTAAAGTATTTTCATACACCTTTTTAGATTAAGCATGGTGCCTAGTTTAATTTGTTTTCATGGCTCGAAAGTTAAACATGGTGTTTAGTTTGATTCCTCAAAACCATAAGGTGTAGTGATCTTTCTTCTAAAGGCTTTTTAAATTAAGCATGGTGCTTAGGTTATATCGCTTTCCTTAGTTAAATTAGACATGGAGTCTAGTTTAATTATTGAACTAATAATTGCTTGTGTAGACATTGGCTATTGTTGACTAACCCCGCAAAAAAAAAAAGAAAATTCTCAAATCCAATTGGTAAGTCAAGAGATCAACTCACGATGAAGCAAGGCATATGATGAACTCCAACAACTCCACGCAGTAAGGAAGACCTGATCGTTCCTCATAGAAGAAAAAAGACTGTAGTATCACATCATTTATTTTGTCTTTTGCTAAAAGTTACATTTGCCTTGATCCATGCTAGAGTGCAGCTAAGAACATAATTTATTAAAAAAACATGATAAACAATATATGTGCTAAAGTAATCAATGAACCATCCTTTTTTGTTAGCATAGATGAGGTTATATCAACCTTTTGGACAATAACCCGCTTCTTCAATTAGTTGCAATCCTTCGGTATACGCCCATTAATATTTTGCAGAAAGAATCATCGTGTGCACGCTCATTGTTTAGCATGAACCTACCACACCACCATAGCCTACCTCACTTCTACATCTTTAGAAGACAAGCCAAGATCCAAAATTTTGGGGAGTGTAACCCCCATTATCCGTAAGTACTCTTATCCTTTACCTTATTTACTACTAGTTTGGTGTGTTTGTTAAAAAAAAATATAAAAAATATGCATAACTATAGAAAACTAAATAAAAAGTTTAAGTTATATATATAGTTTATATTTGCTATAAATAAATAAATAGATAATGTGCTAGAATAAAATTAATCGAAGATGATCCCTATGCTAAGGAAATGATGAATAGTTGCTCCGCCATAAATTCCTCTTTTAAAAATACTTACAATTCAGACTTAGATTCTCCTAAAGCTTTAAAATCTTAATTTGCTCTAAAACCCAATACTGTGGGAAGCACATGCTTAATCTGGAATCTTAGCATTAAAGGATAAAGATACATGAAAAGTTGAGCTACTATTTATCATATTTCTAGAGATACCCGATTCCCGGTTTTTATCTTTGAAAATTATAAAATATTACATGATGAGTTCCTTAGCTATGACCCTTAAGAGTTTATCTTTCGCATCCCACTCCACCAAATACGCCGCTTCTAACCCGAAGTACGCCTCCCCATACTCCATCACCGCTAGCCATAGTTATAAAAAAAATAAACTCTTGCAATCTTTGGATATGACTCTCTCAGTGTTTTTATGCCAAATAGAGGTCGGGCTACATTCGAAAAAAAAAAAAAAAAAAAAAAAAAAAAAAAAAAAAAAGAAAAGAAAAGAAAGAAAAATAAATATTTAGAGAGAAAAGTGAGACAAGAGAGGGAGAGTAACGGACAAAAGTCATACTAGGCGAGAAGGGCCTACCTCCCTAATAATAAAAATATATATATTTAGAGATGAATAAAGGACACGCGGTCCGAGGGTGAGTAGGGCCCACATCTCTAAGGAGAGAGAAAAAATGGACACACCGGGGCAAAAACCCACCTCTCCAAGAATGGTTAGCCCTGCATCTTAGCAATTTTTTTAAAAAAAGAGATATAGTTCAAGATGCTTGAGAAGAAAAATACTAGAAAAGGCTAAAAGGCTATTTACCTTTCATCCTCATTCACTTCACCACTATCATCCCACTATGTATGTCCTACCACATGTGTAATTCCACTACCACCATCTACTTAAGAGGGTCATACATAGGATCTCATCGAAGTTTCTTTTTGAAAAATATTGCAAAACCCCGTGATGATGATAGTTGATCAAAGAACTTGAGACATGGTACTTGACTTGATTATTCTGTCTTTTAATTGCTTATGATTCGTGAAAAGGCTACGCCCCTATGGTAAAATGTGTATGAGAGAGCAATCTAGTTAAGAGGAGAATTTATTTCTCGATAAACACAAGCTGCTTCGAGGTATGAAAGCGTAGTAGCAACTCCCCGATCCTACTATAGCATATAGCTTTGCTTTAGGACTAGCAAAGGGTAAGCTTGGGGAGTTTGTTGACACCTCGCTATCGTATAAATTTATTAATCAAATAAACATGAGAAAGGGGTATATATAATTATACCAACTTAGAATAGGGTGTTACTAACATATTTCCCACGAAGTTTTGGTGAAGTTATGATTTGCGGTGGACTAAACAGAAAACACTGCAGACCGCGAGCCATACGACTACGCGACGAATGCAATCCAACTCCGAAAGGCTCTAGAAGGCTCCGCACTAATCCCGACATGATCAAGACTTAACACCCGCAAAATTAGAGTCCGTAAGGTCCGAGAAGTTACGACGCACGACGGACCCGGCGGGCTCGGCCGGGCCGACGTCTCTATTATTGGGCCGATCGCCCGCTACCTCCGCCATATATCGCCCCGCTCCGGAAGCTTCCTCCACCGCTTCCAAGACGCAATCAAAACCGTTGTTTGATGTCGGTTCGATCCGAGGGCCGTAGAGAAGCACGGATGGATTAAGATCAAACACCGGATTAGTACCGTGACGTCGCAAGTTTAAGGGATAAGAGAAGACCCATATATATAGACCCCTAGACCCCCTCATATCTAATCATCAATCATCCGATAAGATCAATTTCGCATCATCTCATACATCGATGGAGGCACGACGCCCTCGAGAATTAGATTAGACAAAGCTATAATGTAATAGAATAGATCTAGTAGAGAGTTAGGGAGAGCGGAGCTGCGCTCCCCGCCTCGAGAAGTCTTTCCGCTTCCGTATATCTTTGTATCTCAACTCTATTAGACTTTATGCTTTAATATATTTATCTTCTCTAGTTACTTTTATGCCTTTCATTTATTGATTAGAATATAGTTGTTATATAATTGCATGGGATCTTCGCCGTATTGAGTGCTCGTTATTCATGATGATTAGAGTAGTAATTAATAGTGTGGACATGGTGTCTAGACTAGAGGTTACCTTAGATTGCGCTTCAATCCCACTGCTAGTTGTGGTAGCCCTGTGGGTGACAGCCCTCGCCGTGTCTTTGTATTCCACCACGCTCGGGTTGGTGATTCAGAGCTTTTGGCGGCCTTTCTCCGATCACCCCTTCCCGCCTTTTTCGAGGATCGGACGGTACCGCCGTTCAAATGTTCTTATATGATCGCTATACCTTTTCATGCCTTAGTTACTCAAGAACCAAAGTACTAGAGAAGTATTCAGAACCTAGATCTCTCCCGTTGTCCTCTCGACCTAGTTATCTATTCTATATTATAATATCTCCTCGTTAAGTGCTATTAATTATCATTCATATCATATACATTATTTACCCCCTCACTTTTAGTTTAGTTGATATAATAAGTTAGTAGATACATGATGGTAATTTATCATAGTCTTTACCCTTGCTTCCTCGTGGAAAATATAAATAATCTATACTGAATACTCCCCGTAAAAGCTACAATGGTATATTTATTTCAGGCGCTGCGAACCCTTTATATTCTTTTTGCACTTAATAAATACCAAACAGGGAACGAGACACCAATGACAACGGGGTGCGCGAGGAAGTAGTGATTTAAGTTTCCTTCAGGTTAGTAACGATGGCATACAAAGAGTTTTCGACTCGCGAATACCTCGCCTTGGTGTCGGAAAGCACTTCATCGATGAAGTAAACAGGCGTTGTACCGCAACGTGCCCCTTCCGACGCCCACTACGATCACCGCTACCGACCACTGGGGTAGTGGCAAAGACGTATAAGAGCGGGGTTTCTCCCGGATTTAGCGGTACCAGACCGGGCAGGGGTTTGTCAGAGCTCTGAGGTTGCCGAGGGCCTCTTCGCCTCTCGGGTCCGTGCAAAGCGCCGACTTGGCGGCGAGTTCGTGAGAGGGGCGTGCCCTTCTCCTCGAGGCGTGAGATGAACTCGCTTAATGCCAGCAGCCCATGACCTTCTCGATCTCCCTTGAGGTCTTGGATCGACCCATCTTGGTGATTGCGCCCATCTTGGTCGGGTTTGCTTCGATGCCTCGCTGAGAGACAATAAAACCCAAAGAATATCCTGGGGAACCCCGAACACGCACTTCTGGTTGAGCTTGACCCTTCTTGTTTAGGCACGGAAGGTTTCCAGGTCTCCCACGAGGTCCGACGTTTTTTGGATTTGACCACAATGTCATCGATTTAGGCTTCCAAGATCCGCCTGATGAGTTCCCCGTAAGATGATTTGCATGCATCGCCGTATGTTGCGCCAACTTTCACCAAGGGCATGGTGAGGTAGCAATACATCCTCAAGGGTGTTATGAATGAGGTCGCGAGCTGGTCGGACTTTTCATTTTGATCTGGTGATAACCGGAATACGGGTCAAGAAAGGACAACGCCGTGATCCCGCTGTGGAGTCGAAGCTAATTTGGTCGATTCGAGGGTAAAGGAAAAGGAACTTTCGACATGCTTTGTTGAGACTAGTGTAGTCCACACACATCCGCCATTTCCCATTCTTTTTTTCTATCGATATTGTGATTAGCTAACCGCCGGGTGGAATACTTTATAAATCCGCCTCCAGCAGCTTGTGATCTCCTCGCTGGCGATCTTCCACTTGGCGCCATCGAAACGGGCGCAAGTGCCGCATGATCGCTTTGAGCCCGGCCGGAGGCTAGGAGTGCCGCGACATCCCGCGGTATGCCCGCATGTCCGGTGGGTCCCCATGCAAACGCTTGGCGTTCTCAGACGGAGGAAGTCGACGAAAGCACCCGCCTTCCTATTTTGGATCCAGTCCGAAGCTGATGGTCGCCAGCCTTCTCCTTCGGGTTCTTGGGATCGAGTGGGATCTTCTTTGTGCCCGAGGAGGGCTCGGCGCCCGGCGCCGGGCGCTTTGGCCTCGTGGCTCGGATCATGATTTCGCTAAAAGCTTTTTCACGCCGCAAGAATGAGTGCCTCGGCAATGGCGAGTGCCTCGGGCGCATCCACGCTTCCACGCCGCACTCATATGCGTGATGGTGTGAAGGGCCAGCAGATGACACCCTTGGCCCCGCAAGATCTTGAGCTTGAGGTACGGTAGTTCGATAGCTATGAACTTGGCGAATAAGGCCGGCCCCGGAGGAGTGCGTGGTGGGTACCGCGACCCCAAGAATCTCAAATGTGAGAGTCTCCTCGCTCAAGTTTGAGGGGTTCTAAAGCATACCGCAAGAAGTCAATCTGCCCGAGGGGCTTGTTGCTTGCCGGGACGACGCCATTGAACGCCGGCCTCCCGTGGCGGATCTTGACTTGTCTACCCCGAGGAGGTCGAGGGTTTTTCTTCAGAGATGAGGTTGAGGCCGCCCCTCCGCCTATAAGGACCTTGGTGAGCCGAAAGTGTTGGCGATGATGGGATCCACCACCGCGATAAGCCCCTGGTTCGGATGTGCCGGGGTGATCCGACCGGGTCGGAAGGTGATGGCTCGTCCGGACCACTTGCGCAGCTTCGCTGCCGTTCCGTGGGCATAGACCTCCCGACGGCCTTCTTGCGCCGTCGCACGGACATGTTGCCGTGCCGCCACCAAGATCATGAAGCAGTTGTTCACTGAACGAACTCGTTGCTCCTGGCGCCACCCGGCCTCTTCTTCCTCATCACCCGGGGATGGCTTTGAGCTTGGCGAAATGTTGGCGTACCTTCTGCACCCCGAGGGTATGCTTGACCGGCAGCTATGGTTCGGGCATGGGGCTTGAGCATGTCGCCGATGGCTAGGGCGGGGGCCGGCCCCTTCGGTCGACCGCAGCCAACCATGTTCTTTCATCGCCCGCTTGGGCGCATGGCCCTTGCCCTGCGGCTCTTATCCTTTTCTTCTTCTTCCCTGCTCTCCCCGAGGCTGACATCCCTCGGCTCCTCTTCCTGCGCTTCCTTGCCCGAGCCCCGATTGGAACGAAATCCCGCATATCTCCTCACCGGGCGAACTTGGTGGCGATGTCCACGGCCTGCTTTGCCTCGTTGGAGTCCGGCGCCCAGCTTCTTCACGAGGTCTCTGCGACGAGGTGCCGCCAAGAAGGCCCCTATGACGTCCGAACCGGCTACATTGGGGAGCTCGGTCCGCTTGAGAAACGCCGACATGTAGTCGCAAGCAGGATTCGCCGGATTTTTTTGTCGGGCAAATTCCGAAGGTCCTGTGAATTTCGGGCGCAGATACGTGCCTTTGAAGTTGCCTTGAAGGTCCTTACCAAACTGGCCCAGCTTGATATGAGGTTGGGCGGAAGGTGTTCCAGCCAAGCCTCGCAGACTCGAGAGGTACAGGGGCGCATTCCTGATTATCACCTTTGTCATCATGTGCCCTCGCAAATCGGCAAAGCAACGGATAATCGCCCAGCCCACACCTCGGGACGAAGTTCCCCCCGTGATATTTCTCGAGGTGGCTAGGTGGCTCAAACGCGCTGGGGAGTGGTGCTCTCCCGATGTCCTTTGTGAAGGCCTCGTGGCCTCGGGAGGTTCCGGGAGTACCCTTTGGTCTTCCCGACGCATGGGCGCCTCGCCTCGCCGGCCGCCCACGAGGTGGGCTGCCCGCCGCTCGCTTATCGCCGGGATTCGCCCCCGAGGTCGGGTGTACCTCGTGGACGGTCTTGGCGGGGTCTTCCATACGATCCCTGCATGTGTGACGGTTGCCGCGGTTGTCGCTCAGCGCCCCGGATCGGCCTTTGCCGAGGCCCGCTTTGTCAGCCGGGCGGAGCCTTGTCGCTTTGTCCGACTCTCCGCCGCCGCTGGCGTCACGTTCTCGATCTCTAGAGGCCGAGCCTCCGCCTCGCTGTACGGCTGCCCTATCAAGGAGATGCCGCAGCCTTCGATGCGCTCTTCCCTCACGGCAGAGGGGGCATCTCGCGTACCAACACACGCCGCCGCTTACGTTGAGGCTTGCCTGGTTGAATGGGGTCGCTATGTCGAAGGTGTGGCGCTCCATTGGCTATGATCGCCGCCCGGGGGCCCGAGGTGCTTCGGGCCGCCCACGCGTAGGCCTGTTCCCGAATGTTCCGCTCCGCCGCCGAGCCGCCGGATTCCGCCAAACTGCCCCCGCAAGTCTTAGAAGCAGCGCTCGCTGGCGGGCAGTCGGGCGCGCCACGGCTGGACGGGGCGTGAAGCCGCCGGTATCGGTTTCGCCATGGCGACGCCCACGCTGCCCCGCTGACACACGCCGGGTGAACGGGCCATCTTGGCGGCGGGACCTCGATGTTGAAGCATTCCCGCGGGGTCATAGTATTCGCCTTCATCGCCGGGGCAAGGAGCGCCCGAATGCTTGGATGAAGTTCCTCGTTTCTCGGGTGGTAGAGCGAGTCCTCGCCTCCCGGTCTGTGCCCCACCGGAACCGGAGGAGGCGGCATGACGGGTCGCCCCGCATCCTCCGGGCGATGCGCCTGAAAGTGCATATCCATGGGGGTAGCGCCCCGTGGAACGACGGGAGGCCTCGCTCGTGTTTCCCGGGCGTAAGGCTTGACTGAGGTTTCAAGGCAAGGGGATTCATCGACAATTTCCGCATGATCGAGCGTGGCGCTTTCCCGATGATTAGGTTTGGGGCATCCTTCCACGAAAGTGGACGCCGGGTACGGATCTTCCGAGGCCTAGGGTACCGGAGCCCTTCTCGCGAAGCCGGCGCCGGGAAATGTCGACGATTCGAATCCGTTCTCGGAGGCGCCTTGCGTATTGCCGGTGATTTCGCCTTGCCCGCCTCGCGCGACGACCGCGGATGGTGGGCACGCGCCGTGGTGGCGATGCTGCTCTCCTCCGGCCGATAGATCCGGTAGAAAGGACTATCTCGAAGTCGTGGCCGAGGCCACGAATGCCAGCGTTCAAGAACAGTGGAGTTCAGCGTGGGGAGCCCGTGCTCCGAGCAGGGTGGGAAACGAAGGCGGAGCCGCCATGAGGGTTGGTGGAGATGTGGATTGCGTACACAGCGTGCTCCCTACCGGGCGCCAACCGCCGGCGTTCGAGGAACGGCGAGTGCCTCGTGCCGGCAATAAAAATTGTAGGCTGCCTCCTCGATGGCGTAGCGCAAGATGGACACGGACGCGGCGGTTTATCCCGGTTCAGCCAACGGCCCCTACGTCCAGCGCCACGCCGTGTTAACTCAAGCGCTCAAAGGTGGGCCTGCAGTAGGGGGGGCAGCGCGGTGGGGGAGAGAAGCGGTCTCAAGCCCCACGATCGTGGTTACGTGTGGTAGTGGTGAGCAGATTTCCCCGTGAACCGGAGTTGAAATGGGGTCCAACCGACCGAACCTTTTTCTAATGAGACATTACTCCCTTTTATAGGAGAAGGAGAGAGATAATGTTTACATTGGTGGTTGCCTAGGTGGCTAATTCCCGAGGCTGCACCGTTGCATGTGCGCGTCGAGGGCGCGCTGGTTTGAACCGCCGACGACGACACGCGCCCAGATCCGGAGGCGGACGACGCCGCTCGATGGGCGCCCCCGGAGGGTTCCGTGGAGGCGCCCCCTCACGCCCGCATGGCGCAGGGCCGTCCCGCTGGTTGCCGCCATGCGTGTCGGGTGCCCGAGGGTCAGCCCTACGTGGCGCTTTGACGGGTGTTCGGGAAGTGAACAAAGGTCGCCTTGGTTCGCGGCCGGTGGCGTAACAACACGCCACCGGTTAGCATTGTGTCCCATCGCCGATTGGGGGAGGCGCATTCGGCAGTCGATTGATCGGGCGTAATCGATGGCACTTTTGTGCTCGCCGTGCGACCGCATTGAACGCGGCGGCTCTTCCTCCGACGGACCTCCCACGCCCGAGGGTCGGCGACCCTAGACGGGTTAGCTGCCTCACCCGAGGATGGAGAGCTGGTCTCCCTCGGGCGAGGCGGAGTTTTTTGCGCCCGAGGGTGGGCGCCAGCCACCGACGAACGGAGACGGGCTGCGAGCTAGGCCAGCCTCGCCGCGATCGGAGACGGTGGTCAGCCCGAGCCATGGTTCGGATCGCGGGGTCGACATGGAACGCGCCGCGGGTTCGCTGTTCGGTAGAGGGTCCTGACCTTGTCCTTCGTGAGCGCATAAGCTTCCGCGACGCCGCGGTGACCCATCCGGCCGCCGTGGGCCGCTTCGTGGGTCGCCCCGCCATCATGTAAACGCCGTGGCTCAATGGCCCCGTCCATCGTTGCTCCGGGCCGCCCCTCCGCGGCGGATGATAGCAAAAAAGTTTTATCGGCCTTGGCAGCCGACAAATTCTCGTAGTTTGAGAATGTCTCGAGGCCCTAATATTTAGGTCCCCGGACAACCGCATATTTCGGTATTGCTCGGGTCAAGAACCGCTTCAACCCAAAACGCCTCAAAACGAACCGCTCGAACTTCCTCTACGCTTCATCTTTGGTCACTTCATTTTTAAGCCATAGAATCACGGCATGTAGGTGACAAGATTCCCCAAGAAATTCCCCAAGTTTGACGGAGTGAATCAAGAGAAATCGCGGATCTCACGAAGAACACACAAAAAAAGTCACCTTCGATCTAAAAACTCGGCCCGATCTACGTGCTCGTGGAGGAATTGGTGGAAATCCTTTGGTGGAAATGATCCTCTCATGTCCTAGCACGAATCAAGGCAAGAAAAAACGAGATCAAACGATGCCAAATCGAAGAAATGACGAAGGGAAGAGAGGGGGAGAGAGGGAACTCGGGATGAACAAGTGATGGTCGAAAAATCACAAGACAAAATCAAACAAGAACACCAATCCAAACATCCCAACGCCACCATGTGACAGCTACTTAGGGCTAGCCCTTGCCCAACCAAATTCGATACAAGATCGGTGGACCTCTCACACCGGAGTTTGAAACCCTAGCTAAGAAATGCGAAAATGAGAGGCAAGAGGATGGGAGGGATACCCCGCTATATAGTCTGAAATCCTCTTTCCCAAACTACCCCTAGATACATATGAGCCGAACAAGTAACCCTAAGGCTAATTTAGTCCGACTCGATAATTTGATTCGACGGCCACCGCGGCTCCTCATCGTAGCCTTGCATCCACGCACCTCCCCGATGCCGCCATCGTCGCCCTTCCGTCCACCGGAACGCCTCGGGTTTTGAGGCCCAAACCCGCGAAAACCCGGCGCCCGCGGGTTTTGAGGCCCAAACCACTTTAAACCCGCGCCCGTGGTTTTGAGGCCCAAAACCACGAAAACCCGCAAGACCGATGGTTTTGAGGGCAAACCACCAAACCTCCTCGACACGCGCGGCGGTCATCGCCGCCTTGACCGCCTCGAAGTCGCCAAGTCATCCGAGCTCCCGCCTCCTCGCGACGCCGCCAGCCTTGACCCGACATCGACACGGTCCCGCCACGCCCCTCTTGCATCCGCCGATGTCCCGCATGTCAGCCACCATGGCTAGCCACCGCGATCCGTCCCTCGGTCCAAGCCTCACGCCCGCCCTTCACCTCATGGGTCCATCAGCCCAAAGCCATCCTCCTTGACCCCTTCACCTGGGCCGCCTACCATCTCCGAAAGCCCACACCCGCACAACACTAACCAAGAGATACGCCTTTGACACACTCCACGCGGTGCCGTGAATATAGCCAAGCATAAAAAGATAAAATGAAAATAGAAGGAGAATGTTGACTGCTTACAATCACTTCATCACGTAACTAAACACATGTGACCTAAATCAACCATGTGTTCGCACTTTTCTTCTTTTGATGTCAAGCAGGACTGAAGATAAGATGGCTGCCTTGCCATTGGCCACTGCTGAAGCATGTGATGCTAATGCTGCTTTAATTATGAACGGTGACCTTCGTGCTTTCTAACCTGTCTTCCAAATATATGGAAGGCGGCAGATTTTGCTGGCCCTATTGTGACACTGAAGATCTTTTGAGGATAACGTAGCGTTCCGCGAGTTCCTTTGAGGAGAAAGGTCACGGTAGGGTCCTGGTGGTTGACGCCGGTGGGAGCATGCGCTGTGCAGTTTTTGTGGTAACCCCGCCCAGCTGGCGGAGAATAACGGGTGGGCTGGTGTCGTGCTCAATGGCTGCATCGGGGACGTCGATGAAATAAATGGTTGCGACGTTGGCATCCGGGCTCTGAACTCGCACCCTATCAAGTCAAACAAGAAGGGCATCGGCGAGAAGCATGCTCCTGTGACCTTACGGGTGGGCTGGTGTCGTGCTCAATGGCTGCATCGGGGACGTCGATGAAATAAATGGTTGCGACATTGGCATCCGGGCTCTGGAACTCGCACCCTATCAAGTCAAACAAGAAGGGCATCGTCGAGAAGCATGCTCATGTGACCTTACGGGTGAGCTGGTGTCGTGCTCAATGGCTGCATCGGGGACGTCGATGAAATAAATGGTTGCGACGTTGGCATCCTGGCTCTGAACTCGCACCATATCAAGTCAAACAAGAAGGGCATCGGCGAGAAGCATGCTCCTGTGACCTTACGGGTGGGCTGGTGTCGTGCTCAATGGCTGCATCGGGGACGTCGATGAAATAAATGGTTGCGACGTTGGCATCCGGGCTCTGAACTCGCACCCTATCAAGTCAAACAAGAAGGGCATCGTCGAGAAGCATGCTCATGTGACCTTACGGGTGGGCTGGGGTCGTGCTCAACGGCTGCATCGGGGACGTCGATGAAATAAATGGTTGCGACGTTGGCATCCGGGCTCTGAACTCGCACCCTATCAAGTCAAACAAGAAGGGCATCGGCGAGAAGCATGCTCCTGTGACCTTTTCAGGACTAGAATTTGCGATGGAGAATGGCTCTATGCCGATTCTGATGGCATTCTTATCTCAAGATCCGAATTGACCGTGTAGGCCTGTTCTTATGTTATGTGTGAACTTGTAAGAATGTATCATAGCTAAATTACATGACTAGCGGGAATACTTTGGATGCTTTGGCTGTATCTTTTTGGGAGATATATACCTCCGAAAATCATTGCACCAGGCATGTGAATTGTGACTAAACTGGGTATCTCACTGTATTTCTTTCACAATGGTGTTGACTCCTGAAACTCTGAATGCCTGATTTGTGAGTGACTAACTAAAGGACATGCTGGCCATTTATGAGGGGAGAAACAAGAACAGAACTCAAGCTCAAGAATCCCTTTGTTTTTCACCTCCTGTTGGACTGTTTCTTTCTGGGTTTGATCATAGACAACCTTTTGATACGTTTGGAACTATGGCACCTTTCAGAGCGCAGTGAGGTTGATCCACTTTTTTCCATCTCCCCGAGCCACGTACATCTGTCAGCATCTGTGAGCTTCGCCTACACTTCCCATCAGGAAAGACATCAGATTCCCAGTCATAAGCATGCTGAAACTTGTAGTCCGATTTGTCTTTGACTTGCTTCATCCAGTAATCTGAACCCGCCTTGTGGCAATTGCTTTTCAACATATTCACCTTCAAGGAGAATTTCTTGCTTCCTGACTGGTGGGGCATAGAATTGCCCAAGACTAGAGCATAACAACAATCCCTAAGACTAGAGATCTCACATCCATCCAAGGAATACCCTGAAAACATAAGGAATAAGGATTCTTAATTTCCATAGCCCACACAGGAAGCAGCACACAGACAATTTTCCACTAAAAACTTCCTATCCCTTAACCACATCTGTCCAATGGACACGACGTCACTACCAACATTTCTATACCACAAGCCTCCGAAATACAAAAAACCACATCCGTTTAGCAACGGAGCAAACCACACAGTCAAAAATCACATGTTGGACTGTTTCTTGGTCAGCACAGAAAAGACATATGGTATTATGCATGACAGAAACACTCGAGCGCTCTTCCCTTTCATTGAGAGCACTAATCATGTATTCATGTTCGATCCAGACATCTATCCATATCCTCCGATGACAGATCTCGACAGATCTGCAGCGGATAGTACGTATAGTATGAGTCTATTAGGACATGCCACCTTTTTTTTAGTCTATTATTAGGACAAGCCACCTACCAGAGCCGTTGTCGTTGCGTTGGCAGACCACTCAAGGGCCTGTTTGGTAATCATGGGACTAGGACTAATTTTTAGTCTAATTTAAAAGATGTTAGTTCAAAGAACCAATGAAGGACTAGACAACTGATCAAAGTGCATGCACAAAGTGCACAAATGAGTTGACGAACTGATGCGAGCACATACTCAGTCCCAATTAGACCTCAAGAGGGCTAATGGACTAGGGATTTGGGGACTAAAAAATTAGTCCATTAGTCTTTGTTGTTCGATAAATTAGGGAATAATTGAGACTAAAATTAGTCCCTAGTCCCAGAGGGAACCAAAAAGGGCCTAACTATTCCGGCTGACTCCGATATCCAACTTCACATCCGCTGGTTGCATTGTGTTGCTGCCTATTTAATCGGTGAGTATAGGTTTGACAAGAAGAAATTAGAAATGAAATCATCCATGGATTTCGAGGTGCAGGTGGTAGAGTCCTCGTTTGTAAGACCCAGCAAGCCGGCACCGAGGAAAGGGCTCTGGCTCTCTTCCGTGGACCTCTGGCAGGCAGGCAACCAAGGCCACACTCCAACCATCTACCTTTACAGCAGCTCCAAGGATGTTGCTGCGGCTGATTTCGACGTGGCCAGGCTCAAGGAGGCTTTTGGCCAGAGCCTTGGTGGCCTTCTACCCTCTGGCCGGCCGCCTCGGCGTCCAACGACAACGGCGGCAGGAAGGAGATCAGATGTAACGGCGAAGGTGCACTCTTTGTTGTTGCTCAGGCTGATGATCTCACTGCCGATGATGTCAAGAAATTCAAGCCGTCCTGAGAGCTGAGGGAGGCTGTTTATTCCACTCATTGAGCCATCGTGCATCATGTTGGCCGTACAGGTCCACTATTTATTCTCTCTGTCCCTATATGGTAGCTGTTGAATATTAAGTCTTCTTTCAACATTTAACAACGAAATTTGATAATAAAAACATTTAACAACGAAATGGATAGGATATATTATGTTGCCTAGATAAATTGGGTCTAGCTAGTTTCAACGATGATGCCTATTTTATACTCTCTCCGTTCTAAGTTATAAGTCATTATTTTTTTTTGAGAGTCAAAATATCTCAAGTTTAGCCAAAGTTATAAATAAAACTATAAAAAATTATGACATCAAATAAGTAAACTATGAAAAATATAATTGATGAAGAATTTAATGATACTTATTTGGTATCAGAATTGTTTTATTATATAAATTGGCTAAACTTGACATGCTTTCTGATTTCGATTTAAAACTTGTAATAAAGTAGATGGTTTGCTATTTAAAAATTCATAATAAGTAAATTATTTTAAATCAAAAATTAATATGATACTAGTATGTCTCTATCTTTCTAAAGGTATCATATACTTGTTTATGATCTATATATAATTATTTTGAACTAATAATTTATTCATGTTCCTATTGTTTTATCGCTTGCGGCCATGTTTAATTATTTTCTATTTAAATTACATAAGAGCCAAATGACTCTAAATAAATCACTATCAGATACATAAAGAAAAAGTACTAGTTCCTGATTTCTCCAATTTAAAAATAGATTAATTATGAAATTTTAGAGATCAATCAAACTGTATTTTTATTATTATATATCCTTAGAAAATAGTAAACCCATCTAATATATTATATATCAATTGTCGTGCTTCAGGTAACTTTCTTGAAGTGTGGAGGGGCGGTGTTAGGGACAGCTCTCCACCACGTAGCTGTTGATGCCTTAAGCGCGTTCCACTTTTCCAGACATGGTCGGCCTTCTCCAAACATGGCGATCATGCTACCGTGGAGCTCCCATGCCATGACCGTACTTACTCCACGCACGGTCCCGCCCACGGTCCACCCCGACGCACTCTTGACGTTCTACCCAAACCACACCTTCAATGAACCATTGTCATTAGGACCTCTTGCCATTCAAGTCTTCACCATTTCCGGGACCGATTACCTCCTTGAAGCACCGCTGCGGTGGTGGCACGACGCAGCACCTTCTGTGCCGTGAGCGCCTCGTAGTGGCAATGCACGTGCGTTTGGCGCGCCGGTTCTCCCACCTGATGTTGTGATTCAAAAGCGCCGCCTCGTTCCCGGGCTGACCTCAGGCGTAGAATGAGGCCGCCCCTCCCGAGCCGCTACTTTGGAAACGCGATCCTCAGGCTATGTGTCACTGTGCGCGAAGGATATTGCTACGGAGGGGTTGGGATCCATTGCCGCATCGTATTAGAGGCCATCGTCGGATGGATGACGAGCTGGTAGCCCCGCGATCGACACTACTTTTGAGATGGCCGAAATGGACAACAACAAGCCTCCGAAGGGCACCTTGCCACCTGACAGACCTGCTTATTTCGAGCTGGTTAGGCAGCCCACAGTATGATGTAGATTTTGGGTGGGGAAGCCAGAGTTGATGTCGCTAGCGGAGAACAACCGTGGGGGTTTGTGTTCTTCATGAATGATGACGATGGGTGTTAGCGGCGACGTCCGTTTGCTCATGTGCATGGAGGCTGTAAATATAAAGGAGATAGAACGCCTTCTTTCTGCAAATCTCTAGCAGGAGGCTGCTAGGCATTCATATGATGATTACTGGCCTACCCGTCTAGGTACGGTGTACATCCTCACTTTTGTGAATTTTTGTATGATATAATGAAAGGCCGAAGAGGACGACCTGTCCGGCCTACTAGTTTGGTTGCATATGTATATTATATCATATTATAAGTATATATTGTTTTTGATTTTATATATCATTATAATGATAATATAATAAATATATTACAATATATTTGTTTTAAAAAAAAAAATCATGTATCCGAGTATATCTTAAGATGAGTATAAACATTACTCAAACTGATAAAAAATATCCATATGCAATGTGGTTTATTGGAGGTGCAAATATAAGTAGCCAAGATAGGCTATGGGTTGTATATAGATTCAAGATGTTTATAGATAGTCTATTGTCTATGAGTTGTACATGCCCTAAAGCTATCGAGAGTCAGAACCTTTTCTAAACTATACTTAAAAACTAAAGCTAAATTTTCTAGTTTTGGCTATCCTCTTAAAATAAATACTTTCTAGTTATTTTGTTGATTTTTTACAAAATGTCTTATATTCACTTGATTTAAAAGGCTTCTATATTAAAAAAAAGATCAAAGCAATGCAACCTAGAACCCTAACAAACTGACTCTAAATCTCGCCTTTAGTCAACTTATTTCTAATTTAATTTGTTTTATAGAAAAGGAGAACGAGAATATCAGTATTTATTGTTGAAACCTCCGCTTGACAAGGTTCCCAGAGAAGGATAGCAAAAATGACTACGTAAGAGGGAGTGTGAAATCACCACCACAATGCTTCACTAATGTCCCACTATTGCATAGAGTCACCGCGCCCTATTTATAGTCATCATCACTATACCCACAACTCACTACAATTAAGACCCTAGAATATTCCTCCTCCCTTTAAGGCCTTGGCTCCACGGTTTTCTTTATCTTTTGTTCAGCTTTAGCTTCGGCCTACCATCCGGCCATTTAGGGCCTGATCCGCCAAGGAGAGCTGTACCACATCTTCTCTTTTAGGCGCCATTTCAGCTCCCCTCGCTCCTCGGATCCACTTCCCTGAGGTGACCTCAGCGTAGGGCGAGACCTCTGCGCTTAAGTCTTGTAATTCGCCGAGACCCCTTCACAAGTTCTTGGTAGGGAAGTATAGGTGGAGGTTTGGGGAGATGTTGCCCCACTCTCAATCCCGAATGATATGTATGTTCCCTGCAAGGACATCTTTAACATATGGTTATTTGCTTATAATCTTTGCTTTAACTTGGTTTATATATATAAATAAGTTTACTTTGTTATAAAAAAAATGTATTTAGAAACTCATCTATATACTATTTAAGCCACTTTCATAAATATTATTCCCTTTATTCCAAATTATAAGACTTTATGGGTTTTCTTAGATGTATTTCTTTACTAGGCAACTAGTGTAGTAATAAAGATGTCATATGTCTCTAGATACAAAGAAAAATGTATCTAGAAAAGTTAGAAAGTCTCTTATAATTTGGAAATGGATTTCCAATACTTTATTACATTTAGTTGAACATGTGATTAATTGACTTCTAAAAAAGACGGAAATACTTTTTATCTACAATAAGTACATTTATATATACTCTAGAATAAAGGCTGACACTTGATACTAATTATATCAGCTATCATGTGCCACCATTTGTGAAGAAAGGCAATGATACTCATGTCTTTGAACTAGTGCTTTCTAGGATCGAATAGTGTTCACGCTACGGTTGTCGATTCCACCTAGATTGGGCCGTGGAATCGACATCCGATGCCGAACGTCCGGGCGTATCTTGACGCGGTGGCGACGGTGGACGTGGGGGATGGTGATGACGTGGATTGGCGGTGTAGGTGACGTGAGATTGATGACGTCGCTTAAGAGATAGTAGAGAGGAAAGAAGAAGAGGAGGAAGAAGAGGAAGGCGGCGCTTTGGTGGAGGTGGCGGGCGCGTGCGGGTCAGCGCTGCGGGCGGCGGGCTGGCGCAGCATGGCTGCGGCTGCATGGCGCTATGTTAAAGCGAAGCGCGGCGGCGTGCGATGTATGGACGATACGTACGCTGCGCGCTACGAGAGGAGTAGAGAGAGCCCGCGAGTCTAGGAGCTGTTGGGAGTTACCCCTTTAATTTATTTCTTCTTAAGATCCTATGACCGCTACATACTTTGTATTTATAGTCCGGAGGGGACTTGTATGCTGAGCAAACTCTGGCGTCAGGTTTCTTATAGATTGAATACCCTTCGACAAGCACAACCTATTTATTCCCTATTTTATTCCTAAATATTCCTATATCTATTAGCGGCTAGCAACCAGTTTATTCGATCTTTATTCTGGCTAAATAGTTCCTTACGTCACAGCTTGGCAGCCGACGCGGCGCTGCTTCCATGGCGGATAGACGCGGGCGGGCCGGGTCCTCGGAAAGCCTCGCTGAAGGCCGCATGGCCTTGCGCCTAGGCAGGCGGCGGCGTAGGTCAGCGACATTTCTCCCCTCACGTCCACAGCCATGGCCCCTCGGCTACCGGCTTGCACCGCTGTCGCGGTTGATGTGCCGGGCGAGATGGAGGACGTCGACCTTTGTTGATGCCGGATCAATGGATGGAATTCCATCGCGCTCTGGAGGTGGTTGCATCGTGCCGCAGTACGCCGAGAGGGGTGAGAGTCTCAAACCTCAAGTGTGCGCAAAATTATCCCACCTCGCCCGGAGGGCATCCCATAGTACTCTTTGGGCACCTCCGGTATGAGTGAAGTGGTGCTGTCGAGGAAGACTACTGAAACAGTGGCCCCTTTGCGCAGCCTGCTGTTGGTCGGGAAGTTCATAGCATCGAAATGGCAAGCGTCAGCTCTAAGCGACGCATCACCTCCGAAAGTGGGCTGGGCTCTTCCAAACCGCGTGCTCACCAAGCTTGCGGTTCCCGCTTATGTCGCTGTGTAGCCTGCGATCCGCTGGATGTAGCAAGTTGAGGTGGTGCACGAGCCTCCGGTGATGCTGACGCAGGTTTGACTAGCAGGTAGGGAGGCCGTTGTTTCCGGTGATATGTACCTCATGTCATCGCCACGCCGCTCACATAAGTCGAGGCTTTGGCCGAAGATGGAAGCCGCCGAACTCTTTGACGAAGGCTGGTTCGTAGTGCTCCCTGCGTAGGGTGCCTCCCCGCGCGCGGTCCATGGCGGGCGGGTGGCGTAGAAGTCGCGATTCGGCATAGATGTCGTGCGAGAGAACATGGGAGCTGGGAATCGAGCACGCGCTTCGAGCGTCAATCTCTGCGAGTCGTCTCGCAGTCGCCGTAGTCGGCATGTCGCTGATGGTTGATGGTGTCGCCATGGCTGAAGGATGTTCCATCCCGAGAGTGGGGCACTCATGGTATGTTGGTCTCCGCTCTCGCTCGCGGGTGCCTTGTGGTGAGCGCAGCGTATGTCGTAAAAGAAAGAGGAGTGCTTGTTGCTGCGCTTGGCGTACCGCGGTACTGGTGCCCCGCTGCGCGGCACCGATCGAGGATGTCGCTTTCGCTTTTAGCTTCTGGCAGCCTGGAGAGATGGTGGAGAGTTCTTCGCCACTGTCGACATGCCTACCGGACCGCCCGCCAGCCATGTGTAGTGGTAGATCATCGGCAGAGGTTCGCAAGCGAATCACCGCCTCCTTGGTGGTGCCTCGGGGAGCCGTGGGCTTCGGGTGCTCATCAGCGCGGGCTCTGGGCGTGTGGAACGCCGCGGTTGCCAATGTCGAGCTGGAAGCGCAGGATGTCGCCGCGGATTGATGCCCTGCAGTCGCGGTCGGCGGTAGGCACGGTGAAGACGTAGTCGGCTAATCGTGGGAACATACTGTTGACGCTAGGCATCCTCGTTTGCAGGACGCCGCTGCCGCTCACATGGCTCTGGCATTGTAGCCGCCCTTGTCGCTGTTGACGCCGCCGCATGCCGCCGCCACGTGGCCGAGCGACGCTAAAGAGAGGCGTACGTTCGCGTGTTGCCGGAACACGCATCACGTATGGTGCGCGTCGCGGTTCTTGCTCAGATGATGCCGTGGTCGTGAAGACGTTTGGTATGACGGTACGACGCCGAAGCGACATCGCTGGAGCACGTGTGACAGCAGGTAGAAGCTTCCTTGTTGAATGAGATTGACTTGCCCGGTGATCGCGGGAGCTTTGTGATGTCCTCGGGCAGCGGTTAAGCGGGCGCTTTGTTACTCATGTCGGCCGTTGTTGTCACGTGATGACGGACGCATTGTGATTGAGATCGGGCGATACCGGGCCACGACGCCAGCGATCGCCGCTGAGTCGCCCTTTTGTGTTGGCACTCCGTGATGTTCCCCAGCGTCAAGGATGATGCTGTTAGTGACCTGGGAACTTTATCTCGCGCTACTGCAAAGAGGCCGTGAGACGCTGGCCTAATCGTAGGCTCTCGTCACGTCACCGGGTGGACGCCGGTGCTGCAGCCTCGCTCGTGCATCGATCGAGAGCAAACTAAATGCGGGTACTTCACCGGTAGCGCGCAGTAAGCCGCCGCTTTGCAGCTGGCCGATCATCTTGGAGTGACGTAGGGCGGCGGCGGCGTCACCGTTGGCGGCGCTTCATGGTCGGGACGCCGCCGGCGGTGGCTGAGGCGACGCCGTGAGGCGCCGCATGCGCCTGACATCAGCGCCGCCGCGGCCGCGGGTGTTGCCGCTCGCCGTAGCCACCGGATCGCCGCGGATGTCGATGTGGGAGCCGCCATCCGCCTCCTCGCCGATAGCGGTGGCGAGCCGCACGCCGGTAAGTCCGAGGCAGCGGAGGGCAGCGCGGGCGCGCTGGGCCGCCCTCAGGCGCAGCGGGCGGCGGCACGCCGCTGGGCCATCCTCTCCGCAACGCGGGTCGTGCTCGCCGCTGTACGCCGCTGGCAGGCCGCTCATCCAACTTCGCGGCGCGGCGGGAACATGGCCTCGGTACTCTTCCTCCAAAGGATCATGGTAAAGTCCCAAATTCCCATCCGGAGCTTGGCGGCGTTATGCGGCCGCCCATCTGATCTTGAGCGCTGGTGGTGGCTCGGGCCGCCGCGGTGGGAATCGCCCCGTTCTGGATGCACTCGCCGACTCCCGCCTAGATTGGGCCTGAATCGGCGATCCGGACTGCTCGGGAACGCCGGGCGATCTTTGGACGGGCGGCGACGGTGACGAGGGGATGGGTGGACGACGATTATACGCGCAGGTGACGTGAGGATCGGATGACTGCATCGCGAAAGATAGTAGAGAGGAAGAAGAGGAGGAGGAAGAAGAGGAAGGCGGCGGCCAGCGTGGAGGTGGCGGCGTAAGTGCTGGCTGCGCCAGGCGGCGGCGCTGGTGCGGGCGGGGAGGCTGCTGGGCGAGCATGGCTGCGTGTGGCGCTGTACTAAAGTATGTGGGCGCGGCGGTGGGATGTATGCAAGAGGCCAGCCAAGCTGAAGGAGAGAGAGAGAGAGAGAGAGAGCCTCGAGAGCCTAGGAGTCATGGTTAGGTCCCTTTACTTATTTCTTTCTTAAGATCCAACTGGCTACATACCCTCAGATGATGGCAACTCGGTGACTTTGTATGTTAAAGCAAACTCTACGAGGTTTCCTTTATAGATTGGAATACCTCTCTCCTGGCACAAGCAACCTATTTATTCCCTATATTTTATTCCCTTAAATACTCCTTACTCTAATCAGGCTCAGCTAACTATTTATTCCTATCTTTTATTCTATAAATATTCCTTACTTCTAAATAAGAGAGCGACGTGGCGTTCACGCTTCATGGCTGATGACGGCGGGCGGCCGGCCCTCGGAAGCGCCTTCGTGAGTCTGCGCACGCCTTGGGCCTAGTGCGGCGGCGGGTCAGCGACACAGTCGATGCGTTCTCTCATGTTCTCTGATCGGGGGTGCATGTGGGTTCCATTCCTCAGCCAGCACTCACGTTCTCTGTTGATTGGGAATCTTGATCGCGGACTGCTAATACAATAATGTCTGCAATCTCCTTGCCACGTGAGCCATCACTCATTTTCAGAAAAATAACAGTGTCGGTCGAAAATTCAGAGGATCCTTTATCGAACATTCACTATTTCATAACTCCCCTGCTGAAAGTACAACTAAGAGCAAATCAAATAATAATATACTTATAACCTAAGCTTAGTCAACATTTTTCTAATATAGAGGAGAGAAGAGAGACAAGAGTTTCTAACTCTTGTGTCACCAACCGTGCTGTACACACGGAAGCGTACGTAAGTCACAAATAAAAAGTGTGTGTGTGAGAGAAGAAACACAGAAAGTAAAAACACGTACCACATAATATATTCTATAGAGGTCAGCTACATAGAAGATAATTCTTCTATAATTTGGCTCTTATGGCTTTCTTTTACTTAGGCCACTCTTAAATGGAAGTTTTATGCAGCTTTTATTTGTATTATTAAGTGTGGTTATCACATATATATATATGAGCATATGATAATGTATTTAAGAAAAGAGAGAAAAATAAGATTTGTCTAAAAATATATTTTTATGACATGATAATGTATTTTAATTAAATAATTATAGAGGTTGAGACTTCCACGGGTTCAGCATGTCTAAATTTCTGAAATTTGGTACCCTCAAAACTGTCCGCGGTGCTCGTGCAAGGGTTTCCACTCTCAGGTACGGCACTAATGTTCTCTGATCGGGGGTGCAGTGCGGGTCTCCATTATCAGCAATCACACCTCACATTCAAATAAATAATATCTACAATCTCTCTCACGTGAAAATGAGAAAAAGGAACTTTATCTATTTTACCTAGATATTAAAACTCTCTTAGCAGACGATTACCAAATCCTCCGTACGAGAGACATGACGATTGAATACTTAAAGTAGAAACCATAAAAATGAAACTTTCTATTAAGAGAGTGTGTTTCATCCAACATTACATTCTTGAAAAATATCATAAAAACTATCTGCTAAGACTGGCCTTATAGCCAAATATCATCACTTAAGCTTCCCTCTATCATTGATGTTGCCTCACAACCAATCGATAGGTAATTAAGAAGACGCAACAGCGCTAGCCAGGTGAGCTCTCGCACATCTCCTGCTGTCCCTGTCGTCCTGTTCCCCACCCACTGACAGTGTATCATCTAGATGTTTGTTTATTTCACTTGTTGCCCCTCCTCAGCGCTATATCTATTCCACGCCGCCACCGCTGAAGGCGCCCTCCACAAGTCGAGAGAGTAGAAGAAAACAAAAATGAAAATCTCATGGATTTCTTTCGAGGTCCAGGTGATAGAGTCGTCTTTTGCAACGCCGACCAGCCGGCACCGAGAAAGGGCTTTGGCCCGCTTTCAGGACCTCGTGCAGGCTGCCAACAAAGGCCACACCCCAACCATTCACAGGCCAGCTCCGCCAACGATGTGTTGCTGCTGCTGATTTCTTCAACGTGCCCAGGCTCATAGAGGCTATGGCCAAGGCTCCGCCTTCATCATGGGCCGCGCGGCGTCACTATGTCGTTGTCGCTCGCGCTGATGATCCCGGTGTCGACTGTCGACGAGACGCCAAGGAATCTTCGGCCGTCGCCAGAGCTGAGGAGGCTGTTTGTTCCATCGTATTGAGCCATCGTCCATCATGATGGCGATACAGGTCCATCTACTACTTTCCTCATCCATGCTTTTGTAGGTAATTTTTCAACTTTTCGACTTTTACACCTACGGTAGTCTGTTTAAAGTGGAGTAAATAAATTGGGTCCTCCCTCGTTGATTTTCAAAGATGGTTTTCGATTTTATACAAAATAGTTGCCATTAATGCTGAGTTACATTTGCTATTCTTCAAATTCAAAAACAAAATGATTTTAAATCAGAAACAATATGAAACTTCCTTATAAAATGTTAGGAACGATTTATTAGATATATAAATTATTGAGAATTGATTTATTTATGGTCATATTGTTTTATTTCGTCCTGTAGTCTGTTTGGCCACGTTTATTTAAAACAAAAATAAAGAGCTCAAAACAACTCTAAAATAAAGCGCTGATAATTTTATGTAAAAAGAAAACTGCTAATACTAGTAATGCGAATGGGTAGGAACTCTGCCTTTCATTTAAGAGGGAAAGTAGAGGTAACTGCTACTAGTTTTTAATTTCTCCTATTTTAAAACTATACTACCATTATAAACTTTTAGAGATCAAATCTCGTATTTCCAATTTTTGGAAGATAGAAAACCATATGTATGTATATATTACTTCTATGCGAATATGAATTGGCGTGTTTGGCGGATATGGCAGGTGACTTTCTCGAAGTGTGGAGGGTGGCGTTAGGAACAGCTTCACCATGCGTTGCCATAGATGCTTCGAGTGCGTTCCACTCAAACATGGTCGGTCTTCTCCAAGCATGAAGTGACCGTGCTGCCGTGGATTGTCTCCGTGCCATGATCGCACCACTACTACCTGCCGGTCGCCACAGTTCCTCACCCTAAGCTCATCTTCACTCGACCCTGGAGGGACCTTCTTTGCCTTTGGAAGTCTTCTACCATTTCCAGGGATCAGGTCGCCTTTGAAGCACCTCTGCGGTGGTGGCATCTGACTAGCACCTTTTTGTGCCCTGAGCGCCTCAGTCCGGCGCGTGCATCGGCATTGTAGCGACCGTTTCCTTCCACCGTGACTCCCTGAAGCGCGCGATAGCGTTCCCGCCGACCTCCCATCGCGGATGAGGCAGCCTCTCCCGAAAGCCACTACTTTCGGGCAACGCCGCGTTCAGTGCTATGCTGGCCACCGCGACGGCGGGGAAATTCTACCGCACGGTGGGCGTTGGATCCATCGCTAACCGTGCATCAAGGGCACCGCCGGCGGATGGATGACACGTGTCGAGCTGCGCGTCCGCGACTGACTAATACTCTCGAGATGGCCGAGAAGGAACGGGTGAGGCCGCTTTGGTGAGGCACCTCTCGCTCACGCTGCATAAGCGACCCGTGCAGCATTACCTAGCTGGTTCTAAGCAGGCCACAGCACGATGCAGATTTTGGGGTGGGGAAAGCCACTAGGCCTGTCATGCATGGAGTCCGGCCCGCCAAGGCGCTAAGTGTGTACTTGATGAACGTCCATGAGGGGACAAACGGACTCACGGTGGTGGCAGTGGCATGTATGTCCAAGGTGCTCGCAGGTGCATGGAGGCTGCTGTGCCATAAAGTGAGCTAGGGCGGCTGCTTTTATGCAAAGCTCTAGAAAGCAAGCTGCTATTGCTAAAGTACTACCACTAATAAGGTTTTGCATTGGCAAAAATATGCTCTGTAGTAATTTTTATATATAAGGTTGTATTGTAAGTTAGGCTGTATGGGCGTAGAATATATTTCCTGCATGCCCTAATATATAAGATTGAAAGCTGAACAATACTTCTTCGCATTACCTACAAAAGACGCTAAGATAGCTTGTAATTTCTTTTCTAAGTATTGATTTGAAAGTTATATATATGTATATTTTTATGAAAAGTAAATTTCAAGACAAATCTATTGGATATGATTTTCACACTTTCCAAAACTAAATCGATACTCTAAAAGTTTAATCATGATTTATGTTCACTGATCGCTTTGCCTAAACCTTCCAAAACGCAATAATGATACGAGGGAGTATCTTGAACCCGAACCGCACCGCTTTATACATTTGACCGAAGTTTTGGCCACTTTGCTTTTTGTATTCAAAATGTAGACTTTGGAAAACAGCTTGAGGAGTTTTTCGACCGAAGTTCGGCCGCTTTTCACTCTTACCAATATATAACCTTGTCCATCACCGGATCAGCTCTCCTAGTCTCTTCTTCGTGTCAAGTTTTCTATTGCAGTGTTGATTTAAGATTAGGAGTCAAAAGATAATAAAATGAAACGAGGTTTCCAGGTATCTTAAAGCATGCCAGAGAGGAAAAAAATGTGAGGATCTTAATAATTTATTTGTGAATAGATCAGCTTTTCCTGATATGGCAAAAATATCTAGGATTCAGGTGCCTCTTTTCTTTTTGGACCTAGGCTGAATCCTGGCAGCTGAGTTTTCGGTTTCATTGCAGGCTAGCTTCGTTTAGAAGTAATCTAAATAGATAGGAAATTCTAATCCAATAGATTCCTCCCTCATTCTGAATAAGCTAAATTGTAATCTTATAGTCCACATGTCCACATAGTTTGATTCTAATATATATTGGTTGCGCCCCTACATATATATATATGGTGAAGTTATGAACTGAACTCATGACCTACGTTTATACACACGAGCTAGAGCAACTCATGTATAGCAATGTAATACAAAAGCTATTCATAAGTATTATTATTAGGTTCCGCTGCAAACGCACGGCCCGTTTGCTAGCGTGTAGTACTTAATACTTTTGACTTGTGTAGACTGTTTGACTATTCAAAATTCATGTACCACGCTCGTTCTACCCGCGACAATCATCGAAAGTGAAACATTCAAATAATAAAACAGAGGGCAACAAAGAAAATAAAGAAGGAAACCATACACACACCATTTATACTAAGAAAGTTTGTATAGTGTTTGCAAAAAAAAAAGTTTGTATACCAAATAATAACACTAATAATAGATATCATTACTTTGCCAAGAATAAAGTATATAAGTGTAAGTTTACGTTGATAGGGCATATACCAGAACAGGATATTTATCGTGGAAATTATGCTGACAAGGGGAAAAGGAAGTTGCGTGGTATATATACCGTGTGGGCCGTCTCAACATTAGAAAGCTTCAATCATACAATCTCACAAGCAGTGTCCCAGAACTATACCGTGGGCCGTCTCAACATTGTGAAAGGCGCGCGATTGAATATTTAGTCATATTACTTAGATGCATTTAGCCCATAAAACGATACGCTTATATGACATAGCCAAAAGTAATAGTATCAATTTCGAACTTGCTAACAAGCATCGTGCGCAACAGAGATAACCATACTAAAATTGCATATATAAATAAAGGGAAGCAATAGTGGCATGCACAGCGGGATTTAGTCTTATACCCTTTGGGTGAGGCTGCTGTTTTGCAATTCAGCGTAGCCATATCACTAGAACCGGGTTAGCCCCGCAGCGCGCCGTGGCAGCCCTTCTTCTGCGGAAGCGCGCCATTGTAGTCAGACGGAGAACAGCAGCGCAGCCCGAAGGAGCAGTCGCGACCAGAGTGCCCCTTAAAACTGTATCGCTTCCACCTACCCGCAAGTGTGTGTACGCTTTGACGATCTAGTTTTTTCCTGGAGGCCTAATCGCCGAGAGACCCCGTAGTGCGCTGTAGGGGCAGACTTCACGCCTGATGCGCAGGACTCAGTCAAAACTCAAGAACAAATGGAATAGCAGCTAGGGTTGGGAGTTTGATGGTAGTCTTCGTGCCGGACAGGGTCCTCCTCATTTATACCTGCGGATGTCCACCCGTTGGGACAGTTGGGGTTGGAGGTTGAGCGTTGGCTGCTGGACGTTGGCTATTGAGCGCATTGTCCGTATCCTCGCTTTCCGTCTCCATCCCGGCGAGTATCGAGATCACCTAAATTCATAGATCGTGACTAGCGCCGAATCCCTACATATAGGTATGTTCCTTTTAAGATGTCCTTATAGGATAACATCTCTCGCTTTGTGTGCTTTACTGAACATATATTAAGGTATACACCCACTAGGTTTACAGCTTTAGAAGAGAGAAGTGTATTGCTAGAGACGCGGACCGCGAAAGCGTAGGGTCTCTTTCTTCTCGACCACCAATCCAGAGCTCGGGCCACCTTACTTACTTCGGATCCCCGAATACATAGGATAGTTACCAATGTGTGGTAGACCTTTTAGGTGGGCTGTCTCAGTTCCATCTCACTCGATGCACTCATTCTATCACATTACGTGCGATGATTCCCTTAGTGGTTTGACTGCTGCATTCTTGATCGTATGAATATAGTCCAAAAGCAATTACTTCCGAGTTTCTCAATTTTCTCCCCGACAGACTTCAACCGCCGCCTTACATGCCTGGTGGTCTTCATATGTTATCCTTGAACTATGAACTTTT
>JADLZK010003109.1:0-21897 GCA_015847255.1 Hyparrhenia diplandra
AGATGTTTCACATGATTGAATCCTATGTTTCATTGCTACAAACAGGGAAGACATCAAGCATGGACAAGTTCAGACATTAGCATACTCTTCTTGAAGAGACATGACAGTTCGAACACTTTTACTTGAACATTGCTAAGATGAATTGACTAAAAGTGCGAACAAACTACGAGGATACAAGATGGTAATCGAACAACAACATTCTTGAACATAGCTAAAATTTGAATAGCAAGTATCGAACAAACTACACGGGATAGAAGATGGTAATTTGCGGATGGTAATCTGAACACATAATCTGAAATGCCAACATGGGTCAAAAGAAGCTGGAATCGTGAATCTTACTTGAGAGATGCCATGAAGGCTCCTTTGCGGCCCGGTACTGGCGGGAGGACACACTGGCGAAGTGCGCCCCAAAAAATTGGAGGGTGGCGGCACGGCGTGGGGATGATTCTCGGGGGCGGATTCCCGGGGAGATGGTCGGAGGTGGGGATCCGTCGGCGTCGATTCTCGAAGCTGCGGAAGGTGCCGGCGTGGTTAATTGCCCTCGATGTGGAGCGAACTCTTGAAGAGTTGCTAGGGGCGGTCTTCTTGGCCTAAGCGGAGAGTCTTTCCCGGCCCGGGGGTGGCGGTGTTTGTCGGCGTGGGTGGTGGTGGTGGTGGGTGGGCGTCGAGGGGGCCGAGAGGGGCGAGATGTGGCGAGATGTGGGGCAAGATGTTCTGGGGAGAAAAACGAGCGGGGGCAATGGGAAATTCTTTGCTGCGATGGGGAAAAGCACGTTCTGGACTTTGATAGTTTTGGGCGTGTCCGGCCGGATACCGATTTCCATAGGGACGTCCGAGCACTAGTCTCCCCCTTAAAAATGGGGAAAAGTCAATTTTTCCATCACCAGATTGGTTGTCGAATCCATGCCGAGATTCCTCGCCTTCCATATTTGAGTCGGAAATCCTCGTGTTGTTTGTCGAATTCCACCGTCCTCAGCCTTCTTACATATTTTTAGTTTGAGTAAATTGCCGAAAGGGTGGCATGGGGCATCTACAATTTGGGTGGTGGTGACGTGGCGGTAACGCCGTGGTCAGGGCGGCTTTGGCTTTATGGCGAAATAGGCGGCGGTAGATGGTTCCAGCGGCAAGATGTGGCCCAGGTGCGGGACCTCCGAGGGATTCACGCGGAGGTCACGGGGACCTCCGAAAGGCGATATGGCACCCGTGGCTTGCCGCGGGGGCAATGGGAAATTGCCGCTTGACCCGAGGGGAAAAAGCACCGTCGGGGCGCGTGGGCTCGGGGAGGAGTGGTTGTCGAATCCATGTCGAATTCCTCGCCTTCCATATTTGAGTCTGGGAAATCCTCGTCGTCTGTTTGTCGAATTCCACCACAGCGTCCTCGCCCGAGCCTTCCATATTTTAGTTTGTGTAAAAAATATCCTCATCTACTCTACAAGTACAAATATACGCCTCCTCCCCAACGGCAAGCAGAAGGTACGGGACCAAGAACAAACGGCCGCGGCGATGGCGTCGCCTCGCCGGACTGGAAAGACGAGCCAGGGGCGGAGGCGCAGGGAGCTGGTCCTCATCGAGGACCCCAAGAGCCGTCTGGTGACGTTCTCCAAGCGCAAGTCGGGATTTTTCAAGAAGGCCTCTGAGCTCTCCCTTCTCTGCGGCGCGCGCGTCGCAGCCGTCGTCTTCTCCGCCACCGGCAAGCCGTCCGCAGTGGGCGCCCCCTCCGTCGAACACGTCATCAGCCGCTTCTCCGCGCTCCCCAGCGACGACGACCGCGAGGTGATGGAGGCCACGGCGCGGCGGGCCAAGGAGGCCGGCGCGCGCGTGGCCGAGGAGAAGACGCGGATGGACGCCGTTGGGGACAAGGTGCGCCGCGCCGCGGCGGCGGGCGGGGTTCGCTTCTGGTGGCAGGCGGACGCCGAGGCGCTCGGTGAGGAGGAGCTGCGGGAGTTCGCCAGGAAGCTCCGCCGGCTCAGGAACAACGTGCGCCGCCGCGCTGACAAACTGCAGGAGGCCTCTGCTTCACAGCCGACAACGGGGCTGCAGCCTGCAGTAGCCTCTGCGAGCGCCGGACCAAGATGTGTCTTTTAATAACTGCCTCAATCAAAAAATTTAAAAAGTTTCTTTTAACGGAGTTGTTAATTCACATACTTCCTTCCTTGCTTAGGGTTAGAGCGATTGGGTGATCACCCTCCAACGCACACCGTTCTATATATATTATAATGGCACGTAGATTGCAAATGACCAATATCTCGTTTGTCGTTTTGAGATTTTTCTCTACATATATATATGTTCTTCTAAGCGAAACATCAATTCTATATGAGAGAATTTATCAGCATATTTTTATTGTGAGTTTACATATGCACAAGAAACCACGTTATCATGGTACGGGGCCTGGTGTCTAACCAAACAAAGTGGGTAGTGGGATGCAATTCTGCATTGCGGGTAAAAACACTTTTAAAACTTTCCACAATAAACTTATGAGATGCAACCAACATGAATATTTAAAACTTTTCACAATAGAAACATGGGATACAACCAACATAAATACAGCTAGTATTAATGCATCTTATGTTGCTGCTGTGAAAAGTTTTCAAAATTTTGTTTAGACATTGATTAGACTATTTTAGGAATTTTCTAGAACTTTTCACACTAGAGCTCAATCCTAAATTCTTTCAAAGATAACTTCAGGAGCTTCAAATCATTTATTTGGGTGTATCTTATCCCATACTAGTATATCTCTAGGATTCCTTATTCTTTTTCTTTTTGTTTTGTTGTCCTTTCCTTTGGATGTTTGAAAATATTTTGCGTGGTTTAAAAAACCTCAATTTGTGTTGCCAAATTTGTATTTGAATTAGACCGGACACCAAACGACCCTCAAAACCTCAATCTTCTGCAAATTTGTCCACTTTTGAAAGTTCAAGGATGTAAGATTTCTGTTTTTTGGGGTTAAAGGTAAGCCACAGCTAGCGAAACGAAATGAAAAGTTGAGATGGAGGCAAGAGTTGGCAGTTTAAGATACCACAATTTCAAGTTAAAGAAACAAAATGACACGTTTTTTTTTTTTCTAAGAGTGCAGCTCAATGCAATTTCCTAATGATGAACCGACTGCAATTTATCGCATGCTCTAACAGTTTGAATTAATCAACATGACTACATTAAGCTCTACATCTTTTAAGACAAGTGTCAAGAATATTAAATTTTGAGACATAAATGTAGAATTAGCACACAAGATTGTATAAATTTGGGTGTACCAACTGAGAGGAGAGAAGCATGTCTGAATAATTACATCACATTTTTCATGCCAGGTATGCTCTAGAACTTATCTATGCTGATACCATCTCTAACGACCTCATAGGCGTCGCGGCTCCGAGTCTTCTTCACACCAGCAGTGAAGTGGACCTTTGGGCCCTCGGTCTTGATGGCAGTCACCTTGGTCCAGACCAGCACTTTCGTCTTCATGCCCTCGATGTCGGAAAACTTCCCCTTCTCAAGGTAGCCAGTCACACAGGTGAAGAACCGCACCACTGACGAGTCCTTGTAACCAACATCACAGGCTGACGGGATGTACACTGTCAACTTCTTTGTCTCTTCATTGAACTCATAGTTAGTCGCGTCCCGTGGGAAGAGCCCTGCTGGCATGTCATATTCCTTGAGGAGATCTGGCAGTGCTTTCTGCATCTTCCCTGTGATCAGGACATGCATCAGATCAGAGGATATGATAAAATTTTGCCAGTTGATTTCACCTTAAACGTTTATGCAATTGGCACTTGAGCAAACAAAAATATTGACCACAAATCGAACAGGTTCAGTACTTCAGTGGCCACTCAGCAATAAAATTATGCAAACAATGATTCCAATTAGAGCAGACTAACACCACTCCATCACATAGGTTGAGAATAATATGTTAGCGTGATTTTTCTTGTTAATATAATGATGCGCAGCTCTCTTGTGTGTTCGAGAAAAAAATGTTAACATGACCATGCTTTTTGTTTCTTTATCAATTCAACTAAGCTCCTTGCGCATTATTGTAGTTACAGATAAATACCCCACATTCAGATTGCATGAATAAGGTACAGAACACGTCTAGGAGAATAAGTGGACATTTTCCCTGTAGATATTTTTCTTTTTCAATACTTTGAACCTCCTGGTTTCTCTTGCGCATAAGTGCCCTAAATTGTTATAAAGTGATTATTATAAATGCATGAATTCCAGAAATATCACTTAGAGATCAGGTTCCTCCTTTTATCAACCTCCCTTTTTTGTAAGCAGTAATGGTTCTAATTCCCATAGCAGACCATCAATTTATGACAAGCTACAATTTCTTATATGCGCGCGCATGCATACATACACACATCATCAGGGTCATTAACTGCCAGTATGCTGAAACTGAACTTTAAAACTATGTTGACATTTAAGTATGTAAAAAAACACATTATGCAATACACCGAAGTATGGTCATTTACTAATTGCTACACATCAATTTTGCTATTAGAAGGATATAAAGAACAGACACAAATATGCAGTACCTTTAATTTTGTTCACCATCCATTTGGCTGACCCTCCGATGCTGCTTGAGATCGACTGGATTCATGGTAAACATTTCAATGTCAGAAGTAAATCATACAAACTTGGATAACCTATCCGACCAGCAGAATTTGGAACACAGATAGCAAACAAAAATATTTACATGGTATACTTATATTTATAGACAGCACATAATATCAAACTACATTAATCCACAAAAAATACATTTTCAAAAAAGTATGTTATGGACATGCTCGGCGCAGATTCAACTACATTAATCCACCAAAAGTTACATTTTGAAAAGGTATCTTATGGATATGCTACACACACAGACATGACATGTAGAGATGATTGAGAATAGAAGTCGTAGTTTATTTTCTAAATTATGCAAGAGAGCTGCATGTCATTTTACTAAAGAGAAAAAAAAAAAAGAGCGAGCCAAGAACAGCCCCACTCAAACACACGCCGCACACATCCAGTTATCTATAAAACATGCACCACTGACTCTAGGAAACATGACCAACCAAGTTGTAGTTTATTTCTTAAACTACGCAAGAGAGCTGCATGTCATTTTATTGAGAGAAAAAAAAAAAGAGCGAGCCAAGAACAGCCCCACTCAAACACACGCCACACACACATCCAGTTATCTATAAAACATGCACAACTGATTCTAGGAAACATGACCAACCAGAAACTAAGGTTATGTAGAAGTTGTAATTACAGAAATTCGATTCCAAAATGCTTCAGTTGTATAAAAAAATTCTCCAGGAAGATTCACACAAGGCACATACAAGTGATGCTTAACCAATAGAAGAAAAGCATAAGCAACTCAAGCTAAGGGCAACTCAAAGGCCTAACATACATCATGCATAGTATGCAGTGTCATTTCAAGATACAATTAGTGAGTCTGATGCTATGCTAAGGAATCTGTAGAACTACTAATCTGCAGCAGCCACCCTGAGACCAATCCAATTTCATAAAATCCAGTGTAATCCTCCTCCCATTTGAATTTATGGTCACAATGACCTGACTTTCATTGCTCCAGGTCCACCATTCACTCATGGAGGTCCTCACTATCACAATATCAGAAACATGGAAAGCACAGGAAATAATGTGATTTTGGCACTGCAGAGGATGAGCCAGATGATGTGCTGCATGGCTCCACGGCATGACTCAGCAAATGAAACAGGAAACAAAAAAATGTTAAGTCAATGGCCCAACCAGCGATGAAAACCTTCATCAACAGGCTCCTACGCTTTCAATTCTCATCGCAACAAATGGGAACCACAATGGCAAGGTTCGAGGATCAGACATCACAAGAGAAGATTTAACGCCGTGCGCGAAAAATCGAGCTGCATCAACTAAAACAAAACGAAAAAATAAACTTCATGGCCATGATCCATGCCCGTAGTCGCGCGCTTAAAAAAAGGAAGATGAATCAGGTGCACAACTGTGTTTAGATGCTGTAAATTGTCGCATCGGACATTCCGGCACACATTTGAAGTACCAAACGTGGGCTAATTGTAAAATATAAATTATAAACGATGAGACAAATTTATTAAGCATAATTAATTCGGCGTTAGATCATGTGTTGTTGTAGCAATTTAGGGTCTAATCACGGCTCATTAGATTACGTCTCGCAATTTACAAGAAAACGGTGGAATTAGTTTTTTTTTATTTTGTCTTTTATACCCAAATCCTACATCCCTAACAGCCGTGCCGAGGAAGGACGAACCCCCAACAACCAAGAGGCCAGATCCAGAACCTCGGTTCCTCGATGAGGCTAAGCAATGCAGGTGAACAACCGACTTGCTAAGAGGCGCGCACGGCGGGAGGAGGAAGAGGGAGGGAGGGAGGCGGGCGGGCACTTACGCTGATGTCATCGCCGATGGAGTCGATTTCCTTGCTGGCCCTCTTGCTGAACCAGTAGCTCCCCACCTTGTTGAGCACCTGATCCATGGCCCTCTCCTCAACTCCCTTCCTCTTCGATTTGGAGCGGAGGGGTCACTCGAATCGAATCGGGGTGACAGGATTGGGGAGCGAGATGGAACTGGCGAGCACGCTGCTAGTTTGCTGTGCAGCTGTGCTCGTCGGCGGGGGTATTGCCGTTGCTTCTTCGCAGCGTGGACTCTCCCCCACTCCCCCCGTTGCGGCGCGGTCACGCCGTCACGGCGTCACGCACGCGAGCTCCATGCTTGTCTCTCTCTCTCTCTCTCCCCCGCTCTCCCTACTGTCCTGCGTGAGCTCGGCGTACGCATGGCAAAGGATCGTGAGCGCCAGAGGGACACCGGGACCTGGCGGACCACGCGCTGGAACCGAGGGATTCAGGTTAGTGCGTGCACCGGGTCCAGCTCTAATGACCTGTTTGTTTCCCTCCTTTTTCTCACGAAGTTGAGGCTTTTTTTCTCTCTCTTTTTCTGTAAAATAAAAAAAATGACTTCACATCGGCAAGCGAAAGTGACGTCGCATCTGTTAGATGCAGTCCTCTCCAATTCTTCCCGATATTACAGGCGTGTTTAACGTAGCTCCAGTTCTACAAAAATAACTCCAAAGTTACAGATCCACGCAGCTTCACCGTGGAACAGCTCTATAATGGAGCTGATATCCAAAAAGCATTTGGTATAGTTTCGGTTTTTTTACCATATAAGCGGCATCTCGGCCCGCGCGTCAGAACCAAAAACAAAAAAAGAAAAAATCGCAGGAACCGTTAGCGGCGGCGGCGGTGCCAAGGGCGCCACGCCGCGCGCTGCTCGGCCAGGCCCGTGAGCAGCGGCATGACCAAGGCGTGTGGGCGGCCGGGCTCGGCGGCGGCGTGGCGGGCAGCCGCGCCGTCACGGGGTGGGCGGCACTTGCCGAAGGACGGAGGTGCAGGTGTTGCCGCCTATGAGAGAGTTGTGGGCGGCGCGGATAGGGAGGCGCGGGGAGAAAGCTACCCTAGGGAGAAATCTACGCGAGAGGAAGAGGGAAGGAAATAAAACGAACTGATCATTTCCCACTAATCAGTGGCGTGGTGGGTAATTTCTCCCAACTTCACCAAATCTGATTTCGTAAAGCACCTCGTGAAGTACTCCACCAAATCCACAGATTTGGGGCCTGCTCCACCATTTTTTTTGGAGCGGATCCGCGATGGAGTTGCTGGAGCTGAAACCCTTTGGGTGGAAAAACTCGAAGTAGAGCTGGATTTTTGGATCTGAAGTTACGTGGAGCTCTACCAAACACGCTCTATATAAGACCAGCCACACACTTTTTCTCTTTCATTATTGGACAAAAATGGAATAAATAATTGCGAACACATGGTTGATTTAGGTCAGATGTGTTTAGTTTTGTGATTGAGTGATTGTCAACAGTCAACATTTTAATTCTATTTTCTTTTATCCTTTATGCTTCGACTATGTTCACCAGCACACGTGGAGTGTGTCGAAGACGTATCTCTTGGTTCGTGCTGTGCAGGTGTGGAGCTCGGAGATGGTAGCTGATGGCGAGGTGAAGGGGCCAAGGAGGACGTCGGGCCGACGGACCGCGGAGGTGAAGGACGGACGTGAGGCTTGGACCGAGGGACCGGATCACCGGGTGGCTAGCCATGGTGGTCGACATCCGGGACATCGCGAATGCAAGAGGACGTGGCGAGACCCCTCGCCGATCGGGTCAAAACGGCGAAGCGGCGGGCAGAGCGGGGAGCTCGGATGACTTGGCGACTTCGGGCGGTCAAGACGGCGATAACACGTGTCGAGGAGGTTTGGTGGTTTGTCCTCAAAACCATCGGGCGCTGGTTTCGTGGTTTGGGCCTCAAAACCACGGGTGCGGGTTTGGTGGTTTGGGCCTCAAAACCATCGGCGGGTTTCACGGGTTTGAGCCTCAAAACCCGGGGCGTTCCGGTGGACGGAAGGACGGCACGTGACGGCATCTGGGAGATTGCGTGGAGCATGGCTGCAGATGAGGAGGCGCGGTGGTCATCGGATCAAATTATCCCGAATCGGACTAAATTAGCCTTAGGTTAGCGGTTCGGCTCATATGTATCTAGGGGTAGTTTGGGAAAGAGGATTTGAGACTATATGTGGAGGATGACAGGCTCCTCCCCTCTTTGCTTCTCTCATTTTTGTTTTTATTTTTCTCTAATTTTTAGGGTTATTGCTTAGAAGTCCAAGAACATATTGGTGGAGATTTTGTGGTGATTTTTGAGGGGAAGGGCAGCCCCAATCCCGCCTGTGCCCTCCGGGATTGGTCACTTTATACGTGATTTTGTCTCTGTGATTTTTCGTTGGAATTCTTGAAGCTCGTGTGGTTTTCTGCGCTTTTTACGCTTCATGGTGTTGTGCAGGCCAGCGGCTTTTGATTTTGAGAACAGCAGGCAGCTGCGGTCAAGAAGCGGCTTCGCCATCCATCCAAAGAAAGGCGGCCACCGCGGGACAAGCAGCCAGGGCAAAGCGGCCACCCGGCCAGCTGCGCCGGCCACGCACAGCCTCGGCAGATTCGGGGCGGCGGCCTCCCTTGCTGCTCGAGCGGCTCCCAAGCTCGGCGCCAAGACGTCGTCACCGGGCTGCAAGGCGGTGGAGAGCGCGTCTTCCCAGAGCTCGAGCAGCCTCCTCAGGTCGGCGTGCAGCTCCAGGTCGCGAGGCACAAGAGCAGCTCTTCGACAGCAGAGCAGCTGCATCCAAGTCACGTGGAGCACCCTCCTCCAAGCTCGGTCTCCACGCCAACAAAAGGTTGATCTTTTCTGTGATGTGGAGTTGGTCTTCGAGCCACTCTTTTGATTTTTGTGCAGGGTAGCTAGATCAGGTACGTGTGTGCAAATTCCTGGCTTCAGATGAACTGAACACAGTTAAGTCTTTTTCTGCACCCACAAGATGTTTGACGAAATGTTTTATTCGGTGCTTTTGCTAGAACTGTTCTAGGATCCAGTTATCCAGTAAAGTGACATGTTAGCCTGCAGTTCTAATTAATCTTTCTAGTGCTCGGTTCATATATGCCTAAAATTAAATACTTGCTTATTTCTTGGATCGGATGCACAACAGACAACAGCTTTGCAATCGGTTTTTGCTTTGCAACTTGAATATTTAAATTCTTTCATCCATCTCTTCCAAGCTACAGGAGGCAATCTTTGCTTGCATATTTAATCTCACTGTGTGCACGTAATTTACTTTGCCCAACAGTATTGCTCGTAACTGAATTTTTGTTAGCTGTCTCGGTTGTTCAGTCACTGCAGTTTTGTTGGTTGGGCACCGATTTGAGATCCGATTGTTGCGTTGAATTTCTATCGATCCGAGGAATTTTCCTAGGTACTCTCGTCACGGGTTGACGTTGCCAGTGGCGGAGCTAGAGAATTATGGAGGGGGTGCGACTTAATTTACGGTCTACTCCCTTTGTCCCTGAAGTCCCCCTCTGTCCCTAAGTCTACTCCCTCTGTCCCTAAATAAATATCGTTTGCACTTTTTAAGAAATAAAATTTAACTAATTTTATATTAAAATATATTAATACCTATGATATATAGTTTTTTAACAAAATTATTTGGAGACACAAATGTTGCACGTATTTGCCACAAACCGTGTCAAACTTGTGGCATGCACATCAACGGCGATACTTATTTAAGGACGGAAGGAGTAGTCTAATGACAGAGCTATAACACAACTTAATATTAACATAGCCATGATTTTAGTGTGAATAATTTAAAACAAACAATATTGATATACATGAACAATAAAGTAGCTGTAATAATGAATTTGGGCTTACCATTTATTAAAATACAGTAAGAGAATGTCACAATTATAACATCAAATATTGTCAAAATCTTTCCATGTATTTCCTAGCACCCACAGAAAATATTTAATAAATTAAAGAAAAAAACAAAATTGAATAGAAATTAAAGAACGATGAAGTTCTTTACTTTTTAAAGAATCACATAAGAGCATGCAGGTGGCCAAACTGTGTAGGTGCTTGCGCTGCGTTGGTGCTCCTAGCAGGCAGCAGCGCCGGCCGTCATCGATCTGCTAGCCGGCAGCGGCCACCGCCAAGGCACCGATCAAATCTTGATGCCTGATCACTTGTGCGTGTGGAGGCGACACAGGAAGAATGGAAGAGGAATCGACGAGCAGAATTGCAAGACGAGAAAAGAGGGAAGCAGAAACGCAAGCGTGCAGTCGACCGGTTGAAGAGTTACGGACGGCGGTGGCGGACTGATTGCTGCCTATGTACGTGAGATTGTGCTTCGTGGGCTGCTGTGGGCTCTCCGTGCTGGGCTGTGGGTGCAGCTACTTGAGTTGAGGGGGTGCGAACAGGGTAAAAGTCCTCGTACTACAAGCCTTTTGCGATTTCGGCGTGGGTGCGGCCGCACTGGGGTGCGGCCAACGTAGCTCCGCCCGTGACGTTGGTATTTTAGTTTCGGGAACTCACTTCTTCTCTATAGAAGTTGAGTGACTCTTATTAGTCCTCCGGTTCGATCTTTACTCTTGTCGGCCGTGTGCGATAGTTTGAGGTGTCTCGCTGTGTTCCTGAGAACATCCACCAATCATTTGGGTCGTGGACATCTCGGTGCTCTCTTTGCTCGTGACACCTTGCTACCAGTTAGCACGTGTGTTACTCAACTCCCGTTTGAGTTTGTTTTTGAGGTTGGGGGTTGAGCCGATGATCCGAAATTGAAAAGGAAAATTGAGGCTCCCATTCAAACCCCCCCCCCCACACCTCTAGTCGCCGTTTTGGGTCCTTCAATAATTTTTTAAAGGAAACGGATAATGGTCAAGTGCACCACCTCTAGTTTGAAGAGTCATTTCAATTAAAATAATTTTCTATAGGAAAAAAATCTACATAGCCCCTCGTCTTGACGCTGCATCTATTTCACCATCTATAAAACGTTTGGAGTCTCATTTTCACCCTTCCGACAGTCCAGCGTAGCCGCCACTCCTCTGTCCTCCGCGTCGGGACCCGGCCCTGTTTGGGACCGCGTTTTTGAAACTCGCTTATAAGCTGAGCAGGCTTATCTGATACATCGCGATCTGGAGAATTTGTTGTCCAAATAAGCAAGGTGTTTGGCTGTTCTGATTATTTCTGGTCCACGATTTAAATAGCGCGCTATAGCGGCACTATAGCGCGCTATAACTCCAATAGAGCAGCTAGCGCTACGCAATTGCACTTTTTGGCGCTATTGATGCTATAGCGCGCTATAGCACCGCTAAGCTCAAATAGCATCATAGCTCGCTATTATGGCGCTATTGGCAAATTGATCATCCTATCCTAATTATTAGTGGTTGAGTGATTTCAATAACTTTATGGTTGTTTGCTTATGTACTTGATTTGATGCCTTTATGGTTGTTTGTTTTGAGGATGAGAACTTTATTATATGGTTATCATTATCGCTTATCAAATTATCACTTATCAAATTATAAATATATATTTTGTCTTGATTTCTGTTCTTTGAAACAAATAGCGCTTGTCATGACCCAGAAATAGGGCCTGAAAAAGGACAGGCCCGAGAGGCCCAAGGAGCGCCGGCGCCGCCCCCCCCCCGGGGCGGGGGCGCGCCCCCGCCTCCCCCCTCCCTTCCGCGGATTCTTCGGCAACTAATTCGGAGAAAAAGAGGGAAAATATCTAGGATTATCTTTAGGTGTTTTGGTGTGCAAGGGGATATCTCATCTATAAGGGAGGCCCTTATTAGGAAATAAATAAATAGGACATGCTTGTAAAAGGTATTCCAATCTATAAGGAAACCTTTAGAGAGATTGCTTGAGATACAAGTCCCACTAGCCGGGCTATATAAGTAAAGGGTCTGTAATCTTTCGGGGCAACAAGCAAATAAAGAAATTTTATCCCAATCTCTCTTCCTCTCCCTCTCCCCGCGCCCGCCCGCCGCCGCCGTCGCCGCCGCCGCCGCCCGCCCGCCGCCGCGCGCGCGCCGCCAGCGCCGCCCCGCTAGGGGCCGCCGCCGCCACGACGCCACCACCACCACCATCGTTCCGTCCTCATCTTCCTTCCCCAATTTCCCAATCCACGTGTCGATTCCGGCCCAATCTAGCCGGAACCCGACAAACCTGGTATCCGGAGACCACTATGATCCACCCACCACCATGGACGCCGAATCCAAGAAGGCTGGCTGAAGAACTTGGGAGACGAAGTTCGCCAAGATCAACACCGGGATGGACAAGATCGACGATAAGCTCTCTATCCTCTCAGCGACGATCCAAAGAACGCCGGACACCGTCAACAACTACATGACGCCGAGATCGAGATGAGGGCGATGTTCGAGACAAAGAGCCCGCTACTTCATCAAGAAGCGGATCGATGGCAAGCAAAACCGTGACAATCAGGTCACAAAGAGCTGATCCGGAGAACCCGATGAAGGGCTACTTGAGGCCGAAGGCCGCGCCGCCAGGGCGCCACCATCGGGATGCATGCGCCGCCCCCTCCCTCCACCTCCGGCCGACACCTTCTCGCCTCGGCTCCCCGCTCGCACAAGCTGTCCTTCCCAACCTACGATGGCAAGGAGGATCCCCTCCCATGGATCAACCGCTGTGAACAATTCTTCAGGGGACAAGGTACGCCAGCTACAGAGCAAGTCTGGTATGCTTCCTATCATCTCTCAGGAGAAACCGGTGGCAGATTGGGCAAGCTTTGCTCAATATGTCAATGAGCGCTTCGGCCCAGCTGAACGGCGCAATCCGCTGGGTGAGCTGGCATCGCTAAGGAAGACAGGCGGCGTCGATGAGTACATCGAGTAGTTCCTGGCACACGTGGCGCGTGCAGGCAACCTCGACGACCAGCAGCAGGTCAACATCTACACAACAGGCTTGGGTGAACCGCTCAAGACGGACGTCGAGATGCAGAACCCCAAGGATATGGAGGCAGCCATGTCTCTCGCCAGGGCGTACGAGCAACGCCTCGCCATCCTCTACAACACCGGCAAGCGGCCACAAGCCAAGGGCGGGCCCCTCGCGCCCCAAGCCCTGGCCGCCGCCCCCAGCGCCCCCTTGTCGGCCAGAAGACTTCGGCCGTTCAAACGGGCCGACACCGTAAGAGATGACGGAACGACGCAAGGCTGGACTCTGCTTCAACTGTGACGAGCCGTTCTCACGGGGTCACAAGTGCAAACATCTCTTCGACATCACGATCTTCAACGACTACACCGACGACACGACAAACGGCCCACTAGCGGACGTCAAAGATGAGCCAGCTGATCTGAAGGTCCTCACTGGGGACCCCGACTCCCCGGTACGTGGTGCTCATTCTCTCTACCTCGTTGGTATAATCTCAGGCACGGGCGTCAACATCATCGTCGACTCGGGAGCGACGCAGAACTACATCGACCCCCGCGTGGTGACCACGGCAGGTGAAGATCTCTAATTTGGTTTTGGCTAATTAGTGACACCTAAGGACTAATCTCTCGATGCTAAGTGTTTGAATAGATTGGAGATTGGTCGTGCCGGAGTTGGTGCGTTGTGATCATGGAGGATGGATCGAGGTGATGATCCAAAGGATGATCAAGCATGCAACTCGGTGGAGTTTCGGAGATCAATTGTCCCCAAGGCAAAGGTATAACCATAGGGCTTTTGATTTCACACTCAAGACACCATAGAGGGTGTGAGTGGTTATAGGATCGATAAGCCGTACTATAAAGAGGGAAACTTATCGTACATATCGGTCCTCATGTGCCTCTAGGTTCAAAGTTCATATGCATGCATTCTAACCTAGAGAGCTAACTTCGCTCTTGGTAAAATGTTTTGAAAATGCTAACACAGTGGTCGAGGTGCTCTTCGACGTGTTGGTAACATAAGACAAGTGACGGAAGTTGGAACAAAATCCAAACGACGCAAATCGACAACCTCAGCGCAAAGTGACCTGCGCCGACGCGGCCGGCGTGGCGCTGGCTGGCGCGCCCGGGCGCAGTGTTGAGGGCCGCACCGCGACGCCGACGCGGGGCGCCTTTCACGCCGACGCTGGCTCGAGGAGTCGAGGTCCCGGCGTCCGGGATGTAACACCCTGTTTTTAAGCATGTCATTAGCATCTGCATTTCATGAGGATAATCATCATTTAGTTACATGCAATCATGCACATGAAATGATAGAGTTTATATTGCTTGTTTAAATAGGGTTAATTTGCTTACTTTGCCTTGCCTCGTCGTTTTATGTATGAAATGCTTGCATAATTAGTGGTTTAATTTTTACTTATTCCTAGTTATGATCATAGGATGTTTTAGAGCATGAATCATGTTGGTCATGTTTGCTAATTAGATTTCATAATTTTAGTTTGACCTAGTTTGACCTTCGGTGTAATTTATATTGTTTTGCTCAAAAGTCCTAGCTAGAGGTTTTGCATGTGGGTGCACTCTTCACGAGTTGTGTAGCTAATTTCGTGTAGATCAAAAGATGTCATAGGCCGGTTGCGTGATTTTGAGTGGATCATGTCGAAAAAGGTGAAGTTTGTTTGAAATTAGGGTTTACTCTAACCCCGGACTAGTTTTACTTCGACCCATCGTAGTTTCAAAACCAGGCCGAATTAGGAGAAAGTTTATACATGTGTTTGGCTCAGAATTTCGTGAGAATCATTTTCTTCAATTAGAGTTTTGGCTAATTTTGCACGGATCTCGAGGAATAGAGCAAAACAGTTTGATTAGGGGTTTTATTTCAAAAAAAAAGAGAAAGAAACCGGCCGGCCACCCTTTGTCTCGACGCGCCGTCACGCCCTGCCATCGCGCCGACCGCGCAGGCCGTGTGTCGCGCGCCCCCTGCCTCCCTCTGTCCGCGCCGTGGCTTCTTGAGGGAGGGAACCGCGTCGCCCCTCGCCCAAGCCATCCCCTGCCCTTCCTTTCCTTTGTCTCGCACGGGAGCAGCAGCAGCAGCGCCGCCAGGAGCCGCCGCGCCATCGCCGCCGCCCAGCTCGGCCCTCGCCCCCCACCACCGCCCGTCCTTGCGCGCCACCAGCCCTAACGTCTCGTGTGCCACCTCCGTGACCAGCTTGAGGGAAGAAAAGAGCTCAGGCAAAGGTAGAACGTGAGGAATCCGCCGTCGCCGGAAAAATCGGCCGTCACCGCCGACGACGACGGAAACCTCACCGCTGTGTTGTTCTTCTTCGTTTTTCTTGCACCAGTTAGCATTCCGAGCCCTCCTTGACGTGGAGGACCTTTTGGCAGGACGAATCGAGCCAAGGCACCGCCAGTTCGCCGGACCAAGCATCGCCGCCGTGAGCGCCCACCGCCGCCGCGCTCGGGCCGCCGTGGCCAGAGCCCCTCCTGCCACCCCGACCGCTCCTAGCGCGAGCCTCGCACGCGCCTTGCAGCCCTGAAGGTGAGACACCCGCAAATCGCATCGCCCCGGCCCCCGGTTTGCCGAAACGCGCCAGCGCCGCCGCGGAAACGCGCCGCCGCCGGCATGCATGCGGCCAAAGCTCGTCCCGCCGCCTTTGGCTTCGATTAGCTAGGTTGTTAGCACCGCCTCGTCACCCCGGATCCCATTCTTCCGTCGGTTTGGCCAGCCATCGCCGGAGATGGCGAGTTCACCGCCCGCAGCGCCGCCGCTCGCCGCCGTCCCGCGCTGCCGTCGCTAGGGTTCGCGATAGATGGTGCTAGGGGTCAAGATCGGTAGATCTCGTCCCCAGGAAGCCGTAGGTGTGCTCGGTTTCGCCGGAGGACGAACGACGGTGAAGATCCGCCGCTCGCCGTGCGCTGCGTCGCCGGTGCCCTGCTCTAGGTCACTGACCCGTGGGCCCCGGCCGTCAGCCATGTTTTTATTCTGTTTTTCTTTTTCCAGAATGTATTGCATGCACTAGAAAATCCATATCTCCCTCGTTTTAGCTCCAAATTGAGTGGGACAAATTTTGCTGTGATCCTCATGAGTAGATCTACCATAGAAAATTATGAGTTGCATTTTCTGGTAGTTTTTATATTTATCTAGATTTATTGCAATAAATGCCATGTTTTTGGGTAAATGCATATCTAATTTTTGGTGCATGATAAAATAGTGGTGCCTGTACACAAAATATTCATGTTTTTGGCTGTATAGTGCAGGAAAAATAGTATACATGCTATGTTCTGTGATGAAAGTGTGATTTTTGAATTATGTGCTATTTACCATGCTTTCTTAGGAAATTCATAGAAAAATAATTACTAGGGTTTTTGCCATGCTAATTTTTGTACATGCATTTGTTACTGTTATGTAGCCTTTCATGTTCATGGTTAGGCAGTTTCATGCATTTCATAGTACAAAGTATTTTCATGCCTTGTTTTTATGTTATCTTGTCATTTTTGTGTAGGACAGTATATGCATGTTCTTGCTCTGAAATTTTTATGGTAGCCCTGTTAGGACAGTAAGATGCTCTGGTAAATTTTGTAGAATTTTCTGAAGTAGCTATGTATTTACCATATTTATGTTGCATGGAAAATAGCCTAGAAATGCATGTTTATATTAGAATAATGTGTGTTGGTAATTTTATTAGTTGATCCTAGCATGGATAGGACATGTTGGTATGGTTGGTTTGCTGGTCTTGTGTTTTTGGTAAACTAGTTTAATTCTAGCTTTTATATTTAAAGTGTGCTTATGTAGTGGTTATTTTAGGGAATGTCATTTCATGTGCTTTAGTTTATCCTTTGGCTTGACCAGTAGGTTTATTAGGTAGATTTTAACCTTATTTACTTGCTGTTCTAGTTTGAGAAGAGTTCCATGTTTAGTTTGCAAGTTATAGGTGTTGCATGTTGCTTGTTAGGTGAAAACAGAGTCTCTAGTTTTTGCTGTTTTCGAGGCTGTAGATGTTAGAATCAGGTCAGGGTGGTATGGAATGATTTGTAGATAATTTTGTTAGCTTTCCAACGAGTATTTGTTTGCTGCATTTGGAGTTATAGAACTCCCTGTGTGACTGTTTTAGTAACAGCATGTCTAGCTGTCATTTCAGTATTTTAGGGAATTAGGGTGTTTGCTTTATGTAGATGGCTAGGGTTTCTTGTGTAGTTATAATGGTGTGTCTACGGAAGAGATATCCACTTACTAGTATCATTCATCATAATGCATTCATCCATCATTCCATTTTATTCATATGCAAGTATATCTCTGTGCATTCGTATTTCTTACTTCCGCATATGCATGCATCATATCAGGATCGGAGGAGTTAGTTCGGGAGGAGATCAAGGAGAAGGAGGTCAACCTTCGTCATCTCGGAGTGCAGCCAAAAGACCCCACCGGAGAAGGAGGACCGTGACTCAAGCTTCCAGAGGATTCTAACTTCTTCCTAGTACTTTTCCGAAGGCAAGCCCCGGTGCATGCTGAACTTTCCTATGCTTTCTGAATTAACTTGTTGAGTCCTTTCGATGGATGTTGCATTAAGTATAGGAAGTGGTTGAAACCGTTGATGCACAGATATCCTTGCTGAAGTTGTTACCCTATCCTATGTAGGAGTCTAGGTTAAATAAATGCTCAGCTATGATGATTGCAGTAGACAGTGATTTCCGGTCACTGGTGAGGGTTGTTGTTGGGTTAATCACGTTGGTGGTTAACAGGTTGCTGCTGAGAACTTGAATAATAAAACATGTGAGATCGGATGGATATTGTGGTCTTCCATCTGATCAGCTAAGGACTCTACCCTTTGTCGGAAGGCGGTCGGAAGTTGAACGTACCTGTTCATATAGTAGGCTCCGCCGGGTCGTGAGCCACGAAGCTTGTGGGAATGTTAGGGGCCGGTACTTGTACGCTTAACGTCCCTCCTAGGCGTGGTAGGTTGGGTTTGACCGGGCGCAAGCAGATGCACCCGAAGCGGCGTCTTCGGTGTCTCTCACTTGGTGGCTCGAGAGGAGGGGGTTGCCGACAGGTCCGAGACTGTACGTCCCCTAACGTCCTGGAAGTGATCGGGTCTGTAGTCGAGACGTAGACCTGGTTTATGACAGGGTATTCGCCACCGGTGGTCGATGTCGATTCGAATCGCCATCTCTCCTAGACAAAGTGAGAACCCGGGATGCTTCCACGACATCGTAGTCTAATATCACAATAGTGGTTATTCTTATTCATGCTGCTGATGTTAAAATGTTGATCCAGTTACTTATACTGTTATTTATATATCGTTGAGCATATTTTTTAATCTTGACTATACAGGACTTATGGTTATGTATATAATAATAACCTTTTAACTTGGAAGAACCTAAATAGTATGTGTAGGCGCACTAATCAACCTTATTTTCTCGAATTTAAATGTGAGTCGGCCCGTGCTCATACCGAGAAAAAGCCAAGCATATCAACCATCTCGATTCGTCCAAAACGGGACCGCGCCCTACGCCATCGAGAATACAAGACACCTCCAACCTGGGACTTTAACCCACCGAGGGTATCTTGTATTCCGCCATCATCTCCACTCCCAAAGGCGGTTGTCACGTTCCCGATTTGGCACACCCCGAGATCGAAGTTTACCCAAAGTATGTGGCCGGATGCAAAGTTCATGATCCAGTCGCCAGCCAACCCGACGGTCCTTAAACGACACGACGGACAAGCACCCACTCAGAGAACTCGTTTGGCTCAACCACACGAGAGACACAACCCGTGTCCCGCCCCGGTCTAAAGTTAAGTATAGCCTCTACTAAGCATGATATAAGTTATCAAAGAACATTTTAAATATGTAAAAGATTTTCAACAAACTAATCATAAAACGCTGTGGCATAGCAACTAAGCGCTTTTAAATAAAAAAGTTGATAAGGATGATATTTCAATAATCAAGGTTGGTCATGCAAAGAAATAGGTTATCACTCAACCCTATTTACCTAATGCAACAAATAAATAACATAAGTGATAATAAGCTTTGTAAAACAACAAGGAAGGGTTTAAATGCATGGGGGCTTTGCGTATTTGCAGGGAAAGTCGATTCTTAATGAGATCACCCGAGTCATACTTGACATCGACACCATCGGGTGGATGGATCTTCTTCGAAGCTCGACCATTGTGAACACATCACTCTCTCGTTTACTACACGTAAATGATGATGCATACTTTAGCATGATGGAATGGTAAACATGATGCTTGATGAATGCATGAAATGATAAACAAGTTGAGTACAACTTTCCTTCACGATAAAGTTACAACCCAACAAAACCAACTTGTTGAACTACTTCTATCTCTAAAGGAGTTCTCAAGGACCATTTGATTGTGGTATGATCCATGATTCACAAAGCAATCCCAAAAGTCACACAAAAACTAAGTCATCAACCACTAAACACTTAACTTTTCCTAAATAAAACAAATAAAACATAAAATAGAAAATAATTTAAACATTTCAAAATGACTCCAAACTTTTATACAAGAATAACATACCATAAAAACAGCACCAAATAAATTTTCATGAATTTTAAAATATATTTTATTTTCTAAAAACATGGAAGATGCATTTTTCAATTAAACAATGTATTTTTAAATCATGCAAAACCTATTCCAAACTCAAGTTCCCCTAATTTTCATGGATTCACATACTCATAGGAAAGTCATACAAAAAAGTTTCAAAATTTTAGCATGCACAAAACAATAGATATGAAAATCACAAGATTTAGCCAAAAAATAGAAAAAAGAAAAAGAAAACATTTTCCCTTTCTCTCTGGGCTGCACAGGACAGGCCCAGTACTGCTCTTCTCCTTCCTCCCGTATGCACGCGCGATCGCCGCGATGACAAACCGGCCAACCTCGCCGGCAGCGATCACACAGCCCCGATCGAGGCCGGGGATTCTTCGGTCCATCCCGCACACTATGGCACTCTTTTCACCCTCCTCCGAACATGGCAGTGACCTCACCGGGCGGCCATGGCGGATATGGCGCGGGGCGAGCGGTGGAGATACTTACCGTGAGCTTTCCCCGAGACGACGAGGGTACCAGCGACTCCGCACGATCAGGCGAACCCTGAACCCTCAACTAATCGAACCCAAACGGTGCCTTACAGCGACAGCCCTCGCGCCGGGCGCACGCTGGGCAACCCGAACTCACCGGGCGACCGGCGTTCCGCGACTACAACGTGGCAGAGGCTGAAAGAAAGGCATGAATAACTTTGATAGCTCACCACGAACACGATGCTCACGCTGGTTCGAGCTGGGGATCGGGCGGAGCAAGATTAACGGCGGTGACGGGGCGCTACGGCAGCGCCGAACTCGCAGCGGCAATGGCGTTCAAGGGCGTCCAGTGCTTGGCTGCGAAAAACAGCGGGCCAATCACGATCGAGACGTCAAGGAGACGCGAAACACAAAATGGAACAGCACTAGCATCACCGGGCTGGGGTGACGACAGAGGAATGGCTCACGGCGGCGCTGCACATCCATGGCTGCTGCTGCTGTGTTTGCCGGCCGTGCTTTCGAGCAGAAGGGAGGGCGCCTGGGATTGCTGTGTCCAGCAGCTGGTCGGCAGCTCGGCCAGCCAGCGCCGGTCCTGACCCGGTCGTGGCTCCTGCTGGTGACAGCCCGGCGGCCAGCCATGGCAACCGCTGCTGCACTGCTGTTGCTGCTTAACATGCACAGGAAGGAAGAGAAGGGTGGCCGGTAGCTGCTAGGGAGATGGACAGGGGAGGAGAGTTGGGCGCCGGCGTTGTTTCCTGCTGCATCGGCTCTGCTCGTGCCTTTTGCGTTGCTGCTGCTATCGCTATACACTAACAGGGAGTGAACGAAAGGATGAGGGAGAAAAGAGAAATCAAATTTCCCCACTTCATTCATTTAAGGTGCAACACGTAAGGAGGGAGGTGGCATCGACGTTCCTGGAAGCGGCAGGCAAGACGACGTTGATCAGTCAAGCAAGCAGCTAGATGGCAGCTATGGCTTTAGCAAGTGCAGGCAAGGAGAGAGCTGGTGACACGCGGGGCGCGGTGTGGCCAACGCAAAAAGCTGCGTGGCGACGCAGATGCACCTGGAAGGCCATCGAGGCGGGCAAGTGCAGCGAACGGCACTACAGCAGAGCAAGCAGGTAGCAGGCAAGCAAGACGTTGGTGCAGCTACGGCTGCTTCTCAATGTAGTGTACTAGTTCATCTTCCTCTCCTCTTCTTCAAAAATCTTCCAAAATTTGAACTGAACTCAAAAATCTCCAAGAATGAAATTTTCTCAACTTTTCAAGATCTACACATTTCATAAAAAGAAGCATCTTCAAATTCGGCCTTGAAATAGGGTCAAAAAAGGAAGAAATTTGAATTCAAAACAATTCCAAACCATCAATAAATAATTATAAAAACATTCAAACCATACTCATCATAGGACCAAACACATAATTAGGATCAATCACATGTGATCAAAAATAAAATTACTCTAACCCCTAAGCACAAAACAATTTCTAATTAAATAAACTTATTTTACTTAATGCATAAGAGGTTATTCAAACATGCATGCTTTGCAATGTATATGATGCATGATTAACATTTTAATTATATATTAACATCTGGGATGTTACAAATAATGCCT
>JADLZK010003110.1:0-15357 GCA_015847255.1 Hyparrhenia diplandra
TAGTGATTGCGTTAAGAAACGCCAACAAATGTTCGCCTACTCCGGCCACCTTGGCTCCCAATTATACCTCAACCCGGGGTGTGAATCAAGCCAGTCCCAACTCGACGTGTGGCTATGCGAAATATCGCACTAGGTAGAAGGTCTATGAACCGGTCCTTAGGAGGCGAGTATCTCTCCGCAGAATCCCCTCACGGTGATTCCCGTAGTAATCCATCTCACAATGAATTACTATCACCCACCTCTTTTGTTAGTTAGGGTTCATTAGGCGATCTCACAATGAATTACTATCACCCACCTCTTTTGTTAGTTAGGGTTCATTAGGCGATCTCATGTTATTCTTAATTATAACGTATGAGTGTAGATAACGTGGATGAGTACGTCATCGGCTTTAGCTCCATAGCTACGTTATCGCTCATACCACACTATACTAATCCGATTATCATTATCATCATTATTACTTACTTAGGGTCATGATTGGGGGTAAGGACTTGCCTTGGATGTTCTTATCGATCGGCACTTTGGCGTCGAACGTCTCTCGCTTGCTCGGATGAAACTCCTAATCCGGTCGTCGAAAAGCTACTTAGCGATCGGCAAAAAAACCTAGCTTGAACTATAACATGCAAGACAAACATAGAACATTATGGTGGTGATGGGTTAGATGCATAGGGCTAGATTTTAGATAAATTATGGAAGTCGTTTCACTAAACGGAGTTAGATTGCATGAGATACGGATTTTATAACATTAATCCCTAATTAAATCATTAGGGTAATATTATAATATAATTTTATCATGTAATAATGTTGGAACTAATTACATGATAAAATTCTATAAATCAAATAATGAATTTACAAATTTTCTAAGAATTTTTCTCGATACGGGAAGGTCTACTTATAAACTTACGTGTACAAATATCGGGTGCTGTAGCAATTTACAAGTGTACGAGAAAAGCCTATCTACACGTGGGTGCCACGTGGGTCCAGTGGAAGCCACGGTGGCCGCCACGTGGGCGCCCACGTGTATTACGGAGCTGTCCCGTTGGACCGTGACGGAGGAACGGTGGTGCGGCGTCGTCACTTTCGTTGGTCGATAGCTTGGCGCCCGTTCGGGAAATGGCGATGTCGGATTGTTCCCGTCACGCTTTCCCATTGCGGCAAAGCAGCTTCCGCCAGTCCCCGCCGGAGTAGCTTTTCGCCGCCCAAAGCTCACCGCGAGAGGGTCCGTTGGACTCTCGGTGTCCCCGAACCGGTTGGGGTAGGTGGAGGCGGCGGGCGATGCTCCTCTTATGGTGGCGGGCAAAATTTGGAGCTGGTCGGCGGCGGCATGTGGGCCGAGCAAAGGCGGTACTCAGAGAAAATAGGGGCAAACGAAAGAGCAGGATTCGTGAAGTTCACCGACCGACCATGGCGACCGAGCGATCCCTCCGTCGGGAACGCCTAACCCTTAGTCCGCGGTGGCGGCGGCGCGGGGTTGGGGGAAAGCGGCGCACGGCGAGGAAGAGGGAGAAAGGGAGGAACTGGCGCGCACACCGCGGCGAGCCCAAGGCGGAGCCGGGCCGAGGCGGCGGGAGCTCGATTGGAGGCGAGGGGCCTATTTATAGGCGCGGCGGGCGAGAGCCCCGTCGAGATATTTTCCTCGACGCGGCGATCTTTCCGACCATTCCTTCTATGGCCGTGGACCTCGAGTTGGTGCTCCGCTGTCACGGATCGTTGTGCTTCACTCCGTGGGTGAGGCGGCCGTCGGTCGCTTCTTCACAGCGGGTCGTTTCGCCATGGCGGCGCGCTTCGGAGCTCGGCCAGCGGGCGTGCCCGATTGCCGCTACGACGCGCCACAGCCATGCGTGACGGCGGCGCAGGAGGGTCGGCCGGCGTGGCGCCTTGCCCCGCACCGCGGGAAGGCTTGTCGCGTCCGGTTTTGTTGGCCGCGCTTGACACTGCCGCCATTCGTGGCGTGTGTGTTGACGTGGCACAGTCGTCGAGCGCCACCGCCTTGGCATGGCGGGACTGATGGGAGGGTTTGAGGTGCCCCGTGCTCTGGGCCTACTCCTCCCGGGGTGGTCAAGACGGGGTGGGAGGCACGGAGACACGCCGGCGGGGTCGTGGTCATCGCCTCTCGTGCGAGAGGAAGGAGACGACGGAAGGCCTGGTGGGTCCCGGCTGGCGGTGAGAGAAGGGAAAGGAAAGAGGGCCTCGCGCATTGGGCTGGTTGGGCTGGCGGCCGGCCTCGCTGGCCGGGCCGGCCCACTCGGACGCTTTGGAAAGGAAGAGAAGGAGGAGGGGCCAATCGGGCGAGGAGGAAGGAAGGGAAGGAAATGATCCCATGATGATTTCTTTCCTTTTCCTTTCCATTTCTCCTTCCTTTATCCTTCTTACTTATTTCCCTTATTTCTTCTCCCCATTATTTCATGTGTGCAGATATGTGTATATATATTTATTGTATTTATTTGCATAAGCTCTTGGACTTATATTCTCTTAACTTGTATTTATGAGAATATTTATGCAAGGAGACTTATACAAATGTAGGTAGATATATATACATATGTGTGTACACACTCTTCCCCAAATTTGATATTTCATGTGTAACCTATATTCTATAAATATTTTCACAAGCACATTTATATACCTACGACTTTATTGTCGAGGACAATTATTTATTGTGCTCATAAAAATATTCATATGTATTTTAGTACACGCGTGGTTCGGTGTTTTATTCCCGAGATAATTTGTAAACCATCACTCATGCAATATAATTCCATAATTTAAATCTAGGGCTTACCTTGCATCTTTGGTCACCATAAAGTTTAGCAAGCATCAAGCAAAGGTTTCCTATTTTCTATATGGTGAGAGTTTGAAATGCAGGTTTTCAAAAACATGGTTTGGTTTAGCGGAAAATAAATCCAGTTTTTAGTTGTAATTCAAAAAGTTCAAATTTTTAGTGAATTTTAAAATGATGCAAAAACACAAGTGTTACAAATCTACCCCACTTAGATGAATCTTGTCCCCGAGATTCCTAGTCTACGGAGTGAAAGTCCTAATTAAGGCCTAACGGGAGAGAGAGCTAGAGAGAGGGAAAACTTTCCATTGCTTACAGTGTTGTCTTTACAAAGCCTCTACTATTACCGTGCTACTCTATTCCAAGGGCGGCACGATAGTGTGGAGGGTATGCCTTTAGCCAATGATTACCGCCTTTGTTACCCCATTTTCCTTGGTCTTGTGTCTTCGTCTTCGTGGTCTTCGAATCTTCAAATCTTCCTTCTCAACTACCCCACTTAGAGGATTCATTCCTCTAAGGTTAGGGAAAATTTCTTCTGCGGTCTTTGAGTTGTCTTCTGTTCTTTGTGGCCCTGGTGGTCGGGATTGTTGCCCTGGTTCTTCTGGGCAATAATCAACGTAAACTTGGGTGACCACTTCTCGTCGGGTAACCCTAAGTTTTCCGTTGCATCATTATCCGCTTACATCAGCCCGCTTTTATGTTTCTCTTCTTCCTCTCGGATCTGGATCTACCCCACTTAGAAGAGTTTTACTTTTATCTGTTTGCTCTATGGCTTCTCTTTTGGATGCCCATAGATTTCTCTGTTGGTGCCTTTCCTTTGAGCAACTCTTTTAATCTTTTTCTTTTCATTTTTCTTTTTATTTTCATTTTTTTGGTGGGAAAGGGTACAGATACATCTCCCTAGGGAGTAGCTAGTCGACTTCGTCGAGGTTGATGTCTGGGGCGGCGACGCCGTAGGTCCGTCGGCGATCACGAGCGCGGAGGTCGTCTTCTCGGTCTTTGGGAGGCCGAGCGAGAGGAAGGATCCAAGAGGCCGAGGGTAGTCGGGGTTACCGGCGGCGTTGGTGGTACGGGCGGCGTACATCCCTTGCTCTCGGGAGGGTGGATGGGGATCCTTCTTGGATGGTGGGCTCCGTTCCCATCATGGCGAACGCTGCTGCGCGTCGGCCCGTGACGCGGTAGGCTGCCGTCCGCTCTTGGGCGTGGCTCCCGGCAGCCTTCGGCCGGCGAGCGTTTCCCCGGTGCGCAGCCGTGGCGACTTGCTCCGGGCGTGGGCGAGTCCCATCGGGAGAGACCGGATGAGTCTCTCGCCTTGCTCAGCCGCGGTAGATTTGGCTCCGCAAAGACGGCGGCCCGCTTGTCGTAGTGTTCGCCGAGGAGGAGCAGGTAGGCTGTCTGGTTCCCGATGACGGGGCCAACCTCCTCGGACCTTCTATGGCCCTCATGCGAGTGATCCAGGTGGGGTCATTCTTGTTCTCGGGCAGGAAGTACTTCATGGGGGTGCGGATGATGGCCTCTCTGTAGGTGTGGCAGAGGCGTCGAAGGGCTTGGCGGGCGACAACTTGGTAGTTGTCGGGGAAGCGAAAACCGATCTCGGTCACGTTCCACTCGCCGGTGATGTCGGGGTAGTCTCGGCTTTTGGCGATGTAGATGGTGACTTCAGCGGTAGCAGGTGCCGTACTCCGTGTACTCGCGGCATTCATACGGGGGCGCTCGGAGATGCCAAGGTGTTGCATGGTGGTGTAGAGGAGTTGGGGAAATCCGAGGGTGTTGATGCACTGATTGTGAACCCAGTTGCCGGCCATCTTGGTGGGGTTTGGGGGAAGGTTTCGTGAGTGGAGGGTTAGGGCTTTGGTGGCGAGGGGGAGTGTCTGGAGGATAGCAATGGAATGGTTGGAGTGGGTTGTGGTTAACGGTGGTGGAGGTGTCCGTTTTATAGTGGTTGGAGGGTGAAACCTTAACGGCTAAGTTTGGATGGCTGGTGCGGTGGCTCAGGTGTGTGGGAGAAGGAACAGGAGTGGGTCTCTGTTCGCATTGACCTCTTGACGGTGGTCCGGCATTGGAGAGTGTGTGGCCGGTGACCTTGGTCGGTGGGATTTCCCATGATGTGGGGCCTATGGCTCTGTTGTTGTCTGCGCCGGTGTCACCCTGCTAACCTTTAGCATTAGTTTGCGTTTCCGAGGTCATTACGCCTTTATTCGGCTTAACTGATTTTCATGGGCTGTAATCTCCGTGTCTTCACTTCGTCTTGTACGTAATGGCACCGGGTTGCCTCTGAGTAATGTCTTGTGCAGCTCCTCGGGTCTTGGTTTGGGGTCAATGGTACAAAGAAGATCGGCAACTTTAGGCGTGAGGCGACGGCTTGTTCGCAATGTTACACGGTCGTCGATGCAGTGTCACTGAGCGACGGCGTGCGACTTTTGTAGAGAGAACATCGGTGCGGTTCAACGGCTACAGTCGTGGAGTCCTTGGTTGTCGTCATGTCTCCTGCAGGTTAGCTCCTAATCTTCTTGGACTAAAATAATTTGGGAGGGATAAGCACAAGGTACGATAGAGATCTACCTAACTAAGGATTAGAGGGAAAGCAAGCATTTTGGGTAGGGATAGACTTTGGGGTATCCTAGTAACACGGGTGTCAGGACACAAAACAAACTTACCTGGTGTGAAACGTATGAAAAGGTTTGTCACGGTGAACTAAGTTTGTGGGGAACTCGTCTTTATTACTCGTGACACGAGGGTTTTTCCATAACGTTCATGGATCCTATCGGCTCTTTTCTTCCATTATTTTCCATAGTGCAAAAATAATAGAGAAAATTTCCCATAGGTTTGAAAAGATTGGAACACAACATGATTTAAACAAACAAGCGCACAATATATTACATCACGGATCAGGTTCATAGATGATATAGAGTTACATCACCCATGGTGACTGTCATGACGATTATTGTACGACTTCGCAACTACTAAGGCTGGACTCATAGGTTACCACTAGAGCTAAGAATAACTGCTAGTAATCTAGCAACAAGGTCCATATTTGGGTCAACATGCTATTTGCGGTTCACTAACTTAAGACAACACTACTTATTTAGGACTCGTCATACACATGACAGTGACTGGTGGGATCTGCTTCGGGTACTCTTGCACATCACTAGGGGCATACAGGGACTTGCTCGGGTTCTTGCCAGGTCTTCAGTAGTAGTGCTTCCTGCGCTTCTTCTTCTTCTTCAGCTTCTCCAGGGCTTCGTGCAGCTTCTGTTGACTTTCTTCGTTCTCCTTCTACTGGGCTTCGATGATGGCAGTCTTCTCTTCAAGCTCCTTCTTGAGGGTCTCCATCTGGGCTTCCTTGCTGTTCAGATCTTCCTTTAGCTTGTTGACACCGGTTTCTGCCTTTATCCACATGGACTTGTAGATCATTATGGCCTGCTCCTGGACTTTGTGGAGTTTGGCCAGTGCTACAAGGTATCTGGCAGTGGAGATCAAGGTGTAGTCGGCTTCTAGTGAGGGTGCTTGGCTCAACTCCTGAAGTTTCTGCTGCCATATTGCTGTGGTCTCGTCCTTGACTGGGTAGTACTTGGCATGAGATTGGTCAAGTACTGCTTCGAACTCCTTGCAGTATACCTGGAGTGCCTTCTGTGCAACCTTCCGGCAAGTGTCCCCCCGGTTCACTTCCTGCTCGGAAAGATTCTCGCGCCCATCGTGGTATGGAAGCTTCGAGATGTGTATAGCGCACCTCGCATATTGGTACTCTACCTATTGCGGACTCACGGTAGTAGTACACTGGCTTCTGAGTAAACCCTAGGTTTCGTAAAATTTCCCACAGGAGTTGTGGAAACTCCGCAATAGTCAGATCGTCTGTGCGTGTCCATCCTTCCATCTGTTGCATCAAAACAGAGTTTTTATGTCGATGACATGTAAGCAACATATGGATATCAAAATGGGACACTCATGGTAACAAGTCTTTAAGTAGAATTTCTTAAGTAATGTTTCAGAAGTAAGTGCCAACCCATATTTCTTATCCTATATCAAGCTCGGCTCTGATACCACTCTGTCACGCCCCACCTTTAATGGGACTTTTAATCACGCGTATTGGCGCCAGGATCACGCTACCAATACGTTTAGCGATCCACAGTAGTGTGTGATCAGTTATATAAATAATACCGAGCAAGAAATGTATAGGATAGAAGGTCTTACAGTGGTGATGAAGTGACACCTAGCTGGGTTTTGAATATCAGAGTAGCCAACTGCGAAGTGTTGATATATCTGTGACGAGTCAATGCGACCGTCTGGGCACTTCTCCTTATTCCACAGGCATCTTGATAGTGGATATGAATTGGGTTCAGCCTTACTCCTACTCGATCGTCTTACGGCTCCTACGCACGTGCGTCCTTTACCTTGGCGACTTTACCTTCTACTGTGCCGATGTCTGTAAAAATAGAGGGGTGAGTACAAAGGTACTCAGCAAGTCCAAACCAGGGGTGGTTTGGTAAACTAAGGGTTTGGGCCCTAGCAGAGTCTCTAAAACTGCTCTCGCTAGTTCCCGGGGTTATCTCATCTTATCATCACCTTCACATATCACAACAGGTTAGTTATATCTAATCATAGATGTTCATGCCTAGCATTCGCCCATTCCAAGGACGTGGCTATTCGAATAGATTTAGTAACTCTGCAGAGGTTGTACAATTTCCCCACACGATAGGCGTTGCCTCTACCATCGTCATGGTTTTCGGGGTGCTACCCTAGGTATGTTGGTATAATCTTCACCATGACTTCTCGGGGGGTTGGAAGGATGACACATCATCCTAGACAATATGGTCATACCAAATCACCCACGGCTTTACAGGTAATACCTTATTACCCAACCTATACTGTCAAACACCATACCCAATCATTAATCATAAATATGTGCACCTAGCACGGCGCCACTGTGCCCAAACATCTTACGTGGAAGATCACTCAGCATCCATGCCAACCGGACCATGGGGCCACTCTCCCCATGTCTGCTCCTAATAGGTCGTTCGCCTACTCCGGCCACCTTGGCTCCCAATTATACCTCAACCCAACGGGGTGTGAATCAAGCCGTCCCAACTCGGCGTGTGGCTATACGAAATATCGCACTAGGTAGAAGGTCTATGAACCGGTCCTTAGGGAGGCGAGTATCTCTCCGCAGGAATCCCTCACGGCGATTCCCGTAGTAATCCATCTCACAATGAATTACTATCACCCACCTCTTTTGTTAGTTAGGGTTCATTAGGCGATCTCATGTTATTCTTAATTATAATGTATGAGTGTAGATAACGTGGATGAGTACGTCATCCGGCTTAGCTCCATAGCTACGTTATCAGGCTCATACCACACTATACTAATTCGATTATCATTATCATCATTATTACTTACTTAGGGTCATGATTAGGGGGGGTAAGGACTTGCCTTGGATGTTCTTACTGATCGGCACTGGCGTCGAACGTCTCTCGCTTGCTCCGGATGAAACTCCTAATCCGGGTCGTCGAAAAGCTACTTCGCGATCGGCAAAAACCTAGCTTGAACTATAACATGCAAGACAAACATAGAACATTATGGTGGTGATGGGTTAGATGCATAGGGCTAGATTTTAGATAAATTATGGAAGTCGTTTCACGCGAAACGGAGTTAGATTGCATGAGATACGGATTTTATAACATTAATCCCTAATTAAATCATTAGGGTAATATTATAATATAATTTTTATCATGTAATAATGTTGGAACTAATTACATGATAAAATTCTATAAATCAAATAATGAATTTACAAATTTTTGGGAATTTTTCTGAAACGGGAAGGTCTACTTATAAACTTACGTGTACAAATATCGGGTGCCTGTAGCAATTTACAAGTGTACACAGAAAAACCTATCTACACGTGGGTGCCACATGGGTCCAGGTGGCGCCACGGTGGCCGCCACGTGGGCGCCACGTGTATTACGGGCTGTCCCGTTGGACCGTGACGGAGGGGAACGGTGTGGTGCGACGCGTCGACTTCGTTGGTCGACGGCTTGACGCCGATTACGTCGGAAACGACGGCGTCGGATTGTTCCCCGTCCGCTTTCCCATTGCGGCGGCGCCGCCGCAGTCCTCGCCGGAGTAGCTTTTCTTCGCCCAAAGCTCGCCCGCAGAGGGTCCGTTGACTCCCTCGGTGTCCCGAACCGGTTGGGGTAGGTGGAGGCGACGGGCGTGCTCCTCTTATGGTGGCGGCGGGCACCGGCGGAGCTGGTCGGCGGTGGCATGCGGACGCCAGGCTACAAGGCGGTACTGAGAGAAAATAGGGGCAAACGAAAGAGCAGGATTCCAGGAAGTTCAGCGACCCGACCATGGCGACCCGAACGATCCTCCGTCGGGAACGCCTAACCCCGATCCGTGGCGGCGGCGCCGGGTTGGGGGGAAACGGCGCACGGCGAGGAAGAGGGAGAAAGGGAGGAATCTCGAGGGCGCGCACCGCGCGCAGCCCAAGGCGGAGCTGGGCTGAGGCGAGGGCGAGCTCGATTGGAGGCCGAGGGGGCCTTTATAGGCGCGGGCGGCGAGCGTCGCCGTCGAGATATTTTCCCTCGATGGCGCGATCTTTTCCCGACCGTTCCTTCGCGGGCCGTGGACCTCGAGTTGGTGCTCCGCTATCCCGGATCATTGTGCTTCACTCCGGTGGGTGAGCTGGCCGTCCGTCGCTTCTTCTACAGCGGCGGCGGGTCGGTCGCCATGGCGGCCGTGCCCGAGCTCGGCTCGTGGCATAGCTATGCTAGTTGACGCGCGCCACTTGTGCGTCTGGTGGCGCAAGGAGGTCGCCGCGTGGCGTCCCTTGCCCCGCACCGGCGGGCTGGCAGTAGCGTCGGTTTGTTCGGCTGCGGCTTGGCACTGTCGCCATTCGTCTTTGTGTGTGTTGACGTTGGCACGGGTCGAGGAGCGCCGGTTGCCTTGGCTTAGCGGGACTCCGATGGGAGGGTCCGAGTTGCTCCCGTGCTCCGGTCCTCCTCTCCGGGTGGTCGATGGCGGGAGGCACGAGAGACACGTCGATTTGTCGTGCCGTGGTCATCATCTCGTGCGAGAGAGGAAGGAGACGACGGAAGGCCTAGTGGGTCCCGGTGGCGGTGAGAGAAGGGAAAGGAAAGCGGGCCTCGCGCGTTGGGGGCTGGTTGGGCTGCTTGGCCGGCCTCGCATGGCTGGGCCGGCCCACTCGGACGCTTTGGAAAGGAAGAGAAGGAGGAGGGGCCAAGCGGGGCGAGGAGGAAGGAAGGGAAGGAAATGAGCCCATGACTGATTTTACATTTTCCTTTTCCTTTTCCATTTCTCCTTCCTTTATCCTTCTTACTTATTTCCCTTATTTCTTCTCCCCATTATTTCATGTGTGCGGATATGTGTATAAATAATTATTGTATTTATTTGCATAAGCTCTTTGACTTATATTCTCTTAACTTGTATTTATGAGAATATTTATGCAAGGAGACTTATACAAATGTAGGTAGATATATATACATATGTGTGTACACACTCTTCCCCAAATTTGATATTTCATGTGTAACCTATATTCTATAAATATTTTCACAAGCACATTTATATCCCTATGACTTTATTGTCGAGGACAATTATTTATTGTGCTCATAAAAATATTCATATGTATTTTAGTACACACGTGGTTCGGTGTTTTATTCCCAGAGATAATTTGTAAACCATCACTCATGCAATATAATTCCATAATTTAAATCTAGGGCTTACCTTGCATCTTTGGTCACCATAAAGTTCAGCAAGCATCAAGCAAAGGTTTCCTATTTTCTATATGGTGAGAGTTTGAAATGCGGGTTTTGAAAAACAGGGTTTCGGTTTTAGCGGAAAATAAATCCAGTTTTAGTTGTAATTCGAAAAGTTCAATTTTTAGTGAATTTTAAAATGATGCAAAAAACACGGGTGTTTACGGGGAGGAAGAAAATTGACGAAAAAGAGAACACAAGAACTCAAATCACAGCACAATCTGAGACACAATCCATCGATCCAAAAAGCCCAGAGGGAATGAGCACACTTAGGGGTGCTCTTTCTACAAACAATATCACAAAAATATGCGGACCTCTCAAAAAGCGAAGAAAAACTAGACTCGGGGAAACCCTAAATGATGAATTGCAAATTGAGAGGCAATTTGAGATGGATAAGGAAGGGTTGCCCTCTCTATATAGCCTAGTTTTAAATGGCCGGGCTATGGCACTTAGCGGCAGGGGCTGCCGTTCTGAGGATATAGCGGGCTATAGCCGGCATTTAGCGGGCTATAGCCGGATATAGCTAGCTAAATGCCATATCGGGAGCCTTTCTCGAAGCTATAGCCGGCTATATCGGCAGCTATAGCCGGCTATATAAACTATAGCCGGCTATTTAAAACTAGGCTATATAGTCATGGTCCGAATGACCATCCTATCCCTACTTGATACATGGGCTAATACCGAATAGCTAGGGGCATATTGGTGCGGCCCGAGGATAGTTTGATCTAACGGCCACCACGCCTTCTCACCACGGCAGCTTCGCCGACGTGAACTCCTCGATGACGCCACGTGTCGTCCTTCCGCATCGGAACCTCCGCCGGGTTTTGAGACCCAAACACGCGAAACCCGCCACCGATGGTTCCGAGGCCCAAAACTACCAAAACCGGCTGCGAGTAGAGTACCGCTTACGCGCCCCACATGCTCCAACACGTGTCACCGCTATCCTTGACCGCCTTAGCGCCAAGTCTTCAGAGCTGCCGATTCCACTTGCACGTCCGCCGTCTTAACTCGATCGACGCAGTCACTCCATGCATCCTCGCACTTATCGATGTCACAAGTGTCACCCACCACGGTGGCCATCTAGCAACTGGTCCCCTTCACCGCTTTGAGTCCATCTCCAAGACGACATGTTCTCCCTTGGTTGTCACCTCATCATCAACTACCGCCTCCGAGCTCCACACCTATAGAACACAATCCGAGAAACATCGCCAACCGAGACACCGCGTGTGCCAAGGTAAGGGTAACCGAAGTAGAAAGGAGAAAGGAAATATAAGAAAAATGTCAAGAGTTGACGATCACTCGTCACGAAACCTAAACACAAATGGTTATAATCAACCATGTGTTCGTAGAAACATATTTGATGAGAGGATTCAGAATAAAAAAAAAAAAAAACTCACAAAAATCAAATAAAAGTTTCAAAAAAAACAGGGAAGAGATCCCGAACAGTTTTGTGGGATGGATTAATGAAATTTGATCATAAAGAAGTGATTTAGAATAGGAGATAAAGGATTTTAAGAAACTTCCAACGAAGGATTAAACTGGGAAACAAGGAATTTGACGGTGGAAAAAAGATGAGGACATATTGGAGAGAGAAGATCGTTGCACTAAGCGCATGAAAACTTAGGGTCCGTTTGGATGTTGGTATTGGGGGTGCTGGAATTGAATTGGCCTAGAATACCAAAGCTGTGGGGCATTGGAAATGGCCTGCAATACCAATGCCAATGTTTGGATGCAGATGAAATTGCTCGTTGGAAATGAATGAAGTGGCCAATACCAATTCATGTTTGGATGTACGCCTCCAAATTTAGAATTGACCTCATCTTCTCCATGCGATGATGGACCGATGCGGCTTCGCCGCCCACTTCTTCCTCTTCCGCATGCACAATATCTATAGAAACGAAGTATCAGCTTCCAACTTTGTCACAATTGAACCTTGAGTTTTTGCATGCTTCCTCATCTCCTCCAACTTCTTTTTATTTTTTCATCGAGGAAATCTAGCTTCCTAGCACGAATCATATGGTCCGGAGCATCTAACATGCTTCATCATTTGCCAAACTATCTCTCCCTAGGACAATGACGGTTTCTTTGATACCGGCATTCATGGTCTATAGGACTGGCTCATTCTCGTTCACGGGCCCTACTTCACCTACATCTCGTATCCCTCTAAGCGGGGCTGCCGTAGGGGGGGACCCGCTAGAGCTTGTTTGTCGTGGGTTCTCCCCATGTTTGGTCCAAACCGCCATATAGTTGGCATGAACCCCTTCAAAGTAGATTATTCCTAATCACCTCCATGCTATCCCAATCGCTTACGATTTTTGCAATCCCCGCATGAGCAGTTTATCAAACCACAAGGAGTCGCAACATTATGTTCCGTAAGCGATCACAACATTCATAAACGTTTGAGGCCTAGAACGAACAAAAGCGAAGCGTGTTGAAAATGGACATATAGAGGTTCGTTTAACAAAGAAAGCAGATCTTAATTGTAGCATGAAGAAATTTGAAAATGTTGGATATGTTCCAAATTATCTTGCGGGTTTATTAAGTGGGCGGACAACTTCTCGGGGAGCGAAGGAGGCCCGGTCGTCGGGAGGCTTGGGCCGGAAGGGAATTATTGGCTATGTTGATTCAGATTTTTGCGGCTGATGTTGATAGGGCGAAGGTCGCTCATAGGTTATGTGTTCCTTTGTTGGCAGCTATCTTTGTGAGCTGGAAGGCTACTTTACGATCTGTTGTTGTGCGAACACATGGTTGATTTAGGTCACATGTGTTTAGTTTTGTGATTGAGTGATTGTCAGCTTGATCAACATTTTAATTCTATTTTTCATTTATCTTTTATGCTTCGGCTATGTTCACCGGCATACGTGGAGTGTGTGAAGACGTATCTCTTGGTTCGTGTTGTGCGGGTGTGGAGCTCGGAGATGGTAGCGACGGCGAGGTGAAGGGGCCAAGGAGGGCGTCTGCCGGGCCGATGGACCGCTGGAGGTGAAGGGACGGACGTGAGGCTTGGACCGAGGGACCGGATCGCCGGGTGGCTAGCCATGGTGGCTGACATCCGGGACATCAACGGATGCAAGAGGGCGTGGCGGGACCGTGTCGATCGGGTCAAGGCGGCGGCGTGCGGGGCGAGAGCGGGGAGCTCCGGATGACTTGGCGACTTCGAGGCGGTCAAGGCGGCGATGACACGTGTCGAGGAGGTTTGGTGGTTTGCCCTCAAAACCATCGGCGCGGGTTTTCGTGGTTTGGGCCTCAAAACCACGGGAGGCGGGTTTGGTGGTTTGGGCCTCAAAACCACCGGCCGGGTTTCACGGGTTTGGGCCTCAAAACCGGGCGGACGTTCCGTGGACGGAAGGGGGGCGCGTGGCGGCATCTGGGAGATTGCGTGGAGCAAGGCTGCGAGATGAGGAGGCGCGGTGGCCGTCGGATCAAAAATTACCCAGGAGTCGACCAAAATAGCCCTAGGGTTAATGGTTTGGCTCATATGTATCGAAGGGCAAAATAGGGATGAAAAATAAGGACCATATATAGAGGATGGCAGCCATCCTCCCCTCTTTGCCTCTCTTATTTTTTCGTTTTTATTTCCCCATTTTTAGGGTTCTTGTTTAGAGGTCCAAGAACATTAAATTGGTGACCTTTTTGTGGTGATTTTTCGTGGGGAAGGGAGCTCCAATCCTCCCCGTAGCCTCCTCCGGGACGTTTTGGATCAATTTCCTTCTTCATTGCTGTGATTTTTTCGTTGAAATTGGATCCCGTTGTTTCTGTGTTCTTTTGTTTCGTGACTTTGTGCAGGTGACAATTTTGGATCTCCAGAAGCAGCAGCTTTGGTCTCTGCTGGTCGCTGCACCAGGGCTCGTGTGGGCAGCAGCAGCGGGGAGCGAACGGCCACGCCGGCAGCTGCTCCCCTGGCGGCACCCAGCTAGGCGCCTGGCCACGCGACGCGGCGCTGAAGCTTGGCCAAGGGCGAGCTCGAGCGGCAGCTTCGCCAAGAGCAGGTCGAGCACCAGGCCGGCGGCCGGCCAGCGGCAGCTGTGCGCGGGACCTGAGCAGGCCACGCACGTCCGCGAGCACACAGGCAGCGACAAGACAGGAGCAGCACCGAGCCAGCCATCGTCCATCCCTCCTCCAAGCCAAAAGGTCGATTTTTCTTGTGCTGTGAATTGGCCATCGAGTCAATTATCTTCTTCTCGTGCAGTGTAGCTGGATCGAGTTTGTGTGTGCAAAATCCCAGCTTTTAATTGACTCAATCTGGTTCCTTTTTTCTGCGCGCACTCGGTGTGATGAAATGTGTTAGCTGCAGTTTTGTTCTAGGAAATAATTCTGTGAGTTGTCACTTTCTTTCTACAGTAAGTAATCATTAGCTTAGATGTATACGTGAGCTAGCGAGTGCTTGGTTTGGAAGTGATTTGTTTATTTGATCCTGCATATCTAGAATTGTCTAATCAAGCTACAGGTCTGTTCTTTTCTTGATCTCGACACATGACTCATGGTTTGTCAGATTGGTGTTCTAGTGCATAGCAGAGTAGTCCCAGCTAGCGTTTCTATTTTCCAGCATCAAGTCCCTTGCCCTCTCATGTTTAGTATTTTGTTTTCCTAGCTATCACTTTCAAGCTACAGGACTATTGATTGCAAGCTCTTGAGTGCTGTACGTGTAATTGTTTTGGAGTCTCTCTCTTGGTATTTTAATCCATGATTTATTCATTCGAGCTCAAATTTGTGATCCGGTTTTTGCGATGACTTCCAATCGTTCAGGAATTTATCTAGATACTCTCGTCACGAGTTGGCGTTGGTATTTTAGACTTGGGAACTGCTTCTTCTCTATAG
>JADLZK010003113.1:0-57798 GCA_015847255.1 Hyparrhenia diplandra
ATAGATATATGTATATAGGAGTTATTATAAATGTAATTGAGAACAATTAGCACAAAAGTTTGGTATGGTGGCATCTGGATAACATAGGAATGCCACATGGAGATATTTTGGTACTCTGGTCTGCCCTGGGTTGTGATCCCAAGAGCTTAAGTAATATATTACTTACATATGATATGGTGCCAATCTGTGATATTTACTTCTATTTTGAATCTGTCACTTCTATTTTGAATCTAGGATATTACTTTGCTATGATAGTTGAATCTGTGACTTATATTTTGAATCCGTGATATTACTTGCTATGATAATTGAATCTGTCACTTCTATTTTGGCGCCATTTGTAAACAAAACTGTAGACCTATAGCCCACTTTGTAAATAATAGACAGGTTATGTAATGACGATTACCAAAACTAATGAGACAGGGTTATGTAATGACGATTACCAAAACTACCTGTGACCAAGTTGTTTGGTCACTAGGTGTGCCAAACGAGTGGACATAGCAAAACATAATCTATGACCAACTCCTCTAAGTGTTCTGTGACCTTACTGTGAGCATCGTCACTAATAATCAAGTCAAAACTTCGTCAACACAGAGCAATGACAAAAATGGACATTTCGTCATAGAAGACATATCCTTCTGTGACGAAAGTTGGCGGCGTCACGAGGAAAACGTCACTAATGATCACATTTCTATCTTACGTCTGCGGAATACCATTATCATAGTTATCTTAGTTTATTTTTATCATTGTTATTATTATGAAATTAGGTTGAGTTAGATCTTAGTTATATTCACCTACTATTCCTTTGGGTTTGATATTAAAACCGGGAGTTTATCTTTTAGTGAAGTGCTACAACATATTTCTATCCGTGCGCTTGTGGATATCTTATCTTTATTATGAGCAGTTTAAAAATACCAACAAACATTTCTGGCGCCGTTGCCGGGGAACGGTAGTTTTGCTGGATAGTAATGAAAGAGTCTAGCTTAATCTTGTTTTATACTTTTATCTTTTAGTTGATTTTCCTTTTTTGTTTACCATAAATTTGTTTTTTTTTGTCTATCAATGTGATGCACCCATAAGCTTTAGCTTTGGCCTATTAGTCTTTAAAGTCTATTCCAACACTAGACTATGAGCTATGCCTATGGTTGTTTGTCATTTTATGGGCTTTGGAGAAACTTTTCTTTCCTTTTCTGTTAGTAAAGTAAGGTTTATCCTTGACTTTATTAGTGGGTAGAGTCCTTATGTTAGCCCGCGACCGCACATGGACAGCAGCGCCGCCTCTGCCGGTTGTCGCGCGTGCGCCTGGACGGCCACACCGCCGCTGCTACCTACCCGCGCATGCACGGACAGCCGTGCCACCGCCGCTGCAGCTAGCCCCGTGCGTTCCTGGATTCTCGCGACGCAACTGCAATTTGCTCCATTCGCGCCTCAGGAAGAAGAAGTTGCGGCGCGAGCGATTTGCTAAGCGGAGATCAGCGCGCGAATATGCGCGTCCAGGGCTGGTATTTGCCAACGTGGCAAAATATTCCAACTCAAATGCCAAACTTTTGGAGGCATGTTTTTAGACTTTTTGTAAAAATCAAGGATGCCAAACCTATTTGCCAAATTGTTGGAGTTGCTCTTAGAATACTATACACGTTGGCTAACGTGATCACATTTGGTTATTGTCAAATATAAAATGTGTTCAAATTTAAAATATCATGGTCTTGATTTTGATTTATTGCTACAAAACATAACATTATTTTCTCTCAAGCAACGGGCAACTATCTAGTCTAATAAAAAAAGTGTACTTGATTTGCTAAGAGCATCGCCAATGGTTTGCTAAATGGACTTGGCATTCTTAATTTTTAGCAAAATCTCTCAAAAGACTTCTCCAACGGTTTGGCAAATGACTTACCAAAATTTGCTAACTTGGCAAAAAGCATCCCCCGGCGTGCATATTTGCGCGCTTCGCAGTCTCGAGCATCCCGTCTGTGCGAGAGAAGTTTCTCTCCCGTGCGGGAGAAGTATCTATGCCCTCGGGTTGCAAACAGCGCGGTGGCGGTCAGCCTTTCCCGCGTCCGCAGCAGTCACGAGGGAGCTTGCGGGTAGATGCGGCGGCCCGCATACGTCTGATTCGTTTTGCGGGCTTCGCGGCGGCCCAAGAGCGCTGCATAAACCATACCTCACGACTCGCGAGTCACACCGCATACCTAGACACGGCTTCTCCCAAGCTCATCGCCCTGTTCTTCGCCTTCGCCATGGGAGCGGCGGCGCTGTAGCCCTCGGAAGCGGCACCGTTGATTGGATCGAGTCCCACCTCCTTGCGTGTGCCGACGCTATGGCGTCGTTGGACAAGCGGACAAACCGCCTCCTCTATGACGGGTTTGTGGCACGGGTTCAGGTGTGACCGCGGCGTGAGTGGCCCACGGGTTAGCGGCGCAGCCCGCGCCGTTTACAACCGTAGTTCATGCTGGAGTCGCTGACGGGCGTTGGGTTCTCCTTCTCGAGGAACACCGCCAACTGCAAAACTATCTACGACAGGAAGACCACCGAGGTGATGAGTACTGAACCGATCTCGGCACGAGGGTGGCCCGATCTTCACGGCAGTAGGTCGACGAACAAGATAACTTCTTACGGGGCAGCGGAGATAACTTTGCTAAAGATGGCAGTGGAGATAACTTGCTGAAGATCAGTGGATAACTAGCTTTATACATGGCCAAAGTTGGATGCAACCAAGCGACGAGGAGAGAGGCACCGAAACTGCGAAGACTTCGACTCGATCTCCAAACGACCGCAAAACCACAATCCGGAGCTAATCCACACAATACGGCGCAGCCGAACAGAAGCCGTAGAGCACGAAGTAGTGGATCCCAGAGGGATCTCTTCTGAAGTCCAGGAAGAACAAAGAAGAACAAGGGTGAGTAAGCACTCGGCAGCTCGGCTGCAAACAAAATCACTTGGATTATCTTCATTCATCAATATCTGTTTTTCTTGTATAATAGAGGTGTTATTTATACTAGGAAAAGGACTCTAGGATAGCTATGAACTGAAGTCTCCACGTTTGAAGATGAAAAGCCAAGTGGTGAAGCAATCACGAAGTGGTCTTCAGTTCTCGCGTGGTTGTTGGCCTCCAGAGCAGTCTTCAATATTCTGGTCATAACTCCTTGCTCGGAAGTCTAAATGATGAACCGTTGGATGCGTTGGAAAGCTAACTTGATCATCTTTCTAACCATGTATGCCATGCACCACGAAACATTGTATAATGGTACAGTTTTGCATGGGAACTTGGATTTCATGTTGACTGTTGAGCTTCTAACTAGTCAACACTAAAACAGGTCGTCTGCTTCACTGGTGTATTCAAACAGGTCGAGACTTGTTCCATTGGAAACTAGACTTCACAAGCTTTCCAAAATATGCTCATTCACTTTCATCGCTGTTGTGAATCAAAAGTTATGAACGTTTCTTGAACTGGTCCGTTTTCAACAGCTGAACTGGTCTGTTTTTGCTAGACTTGTCTTCTCATCTTGGACAACAATGTTTGTGTCCTCGACGTGACCTTCTACGTCTGTCTTGTAGCCTAGTGTTGTACCCTCTTTTATAAACCTAAGTAACATTAGAGTACACGATTTAGGTAGTATATAATTCCTACTAACGTGAGGATGTAATTTAGATAGGAAAGCATGCACCTTTTGTTGGAGTAGCATTGCATAGTTGTGTATGATTGGCCTTTTTGTATTAATAATACCAATGCTTTGGTCTGCAGCCGGTTCTATGCTGTAGGCGTATCTGCGACGTCATCATTAATACAAACGTCTCAGTTTTCTAGAGGCGTCTCTAGTCTCGGCACAGTACAGACCCATCTTAACCTGCGTAATAACTGAATAAGTACAGACAACCGCGGTTAACGAGCGTCTATGAGTTTCGGAATAATCTCTGTCGCTTGAGTCCGTCTGTAATATCTAAATAATTGACGACAGATGGTTCCGATGCGTCTGTGAACTACCGTCTGTAGCCTCGGTGTTAGTTTTTGTCGAGCACCGGGAAAACGCGTCTGGAACAGGAACCCCAATGCAGACACGCGGAAGAGACACGCGTCTGTAATTCCCCAGGTAGTCACGGTCGAACATCCGGAACAAGCGTCTGAAGCCGTGGGACAGTTACAGACGTGTCGGACGAAGCGAGTGTCTGTAAAAGGGATAAGGAACTACAGACAGGTAACCTACGCACGCGTCTGTAAAATGCAGCAGAAACCACAGACGCGGGTATGGCGTGTGTCTGTAACTTTGACCGTATTACAGTCGTCTATCGTCCGCCTTTTGGTTCAGATATTAGTAATGGTTTACTGACGGTTCACGGACCGGCGCGTGCGGTCGGTGTACGATAGCGCGCGGGCGCCGCCACGCGCTTCTAACATGCGGCGTCATTGTTACTGACGCAGATTTTGTAAAATGGGTACGTGCGGTCGAAGCTTCTGATCGTATCTTCGCTAACGGGCGTCACTAGAATTAGACGCCGCATACCGACATCGATGTCGCGGGTCTATGGCGTTTCGGAGAGGTACAGTCACAACTTAGACTATAATGTCTCAGAGACACTTTGTAGACCACGATCGGCGAAAACGCTAGGACACGACGCGTTCCACGTTCCCGGCGTGTGTAACAAGGGTTTACTACATACGGAAAGTTTGAGACGCATTAAAAACATGCGTATTAAAAGTCATTGCAGGCGCGACGCTAGGAACAGTCCGTAAAGCCGCACATTTAGAGACCCTAATGGGGGCGACGCGCGCGGATCAGTAGAAACCCTCAACGCGTGACTGTAGAGGCCTTTTTTACATAGTGTTTTCCAACTAAGAAATGTTCTCTCAACTTTGGTGAACCTGCAAATAGCTTTGAAGATGGAAGCACAAGAATTTCTTTCAAGCCAATCATTTGATTCAAGTTATCATACTTCATTTTTACAAGACCACATATATTAAGAGATAAAAAAGGAACATTCTTGACATTCATATTGCACGATTCAAAGGTGCACTTGTCAAACTCAATGGTTCCAAATGAGGATGGAAAATTGTTGGGTGCATTAATGGAGCATGTATTTAGAAGATTTCTTTCTTTTGATAAATCATATGAACAAGAGAAAAGCATTTTTGGTTTTGTACAGAAGTCACCAATCAATATTTTTATATCCATTTCAAACAAATATGTGTCACAAGAACTTAACTCCTTATCAGAAAGCTTGTCACAAGTTTTATGGATAGCACAAACCTTACTTGTATCATCATGAGATTCAATTAAATCAACACAAAGGTTTTTATTATGTCCTGTTGATATAGTAATATCATGAGTATTCAATTCCACATACTTAGATTTATTTGCATGTAAAATATCAGATATATGAGTGTAAAGTATCATGTATATGAACCATATCAAAGCATAGAAAAGATCATGTATAACTAAACATCGATTGTCAACTTGCACAATTTCAGCAAAAGTATGATCATGTGACACTACCAAATCAGCACAAATATTATAGTCGATTCCATTTGTAACATGTTCTTTATCACAATTACTCATCCCTAAATTTTGCAAGTTCAAATATGAATTACTTTCATTACCATTCACACTTTGTGGGAGTTCAAGTACCATTGATGGCAATTCTAGAATCTTACCTCTTTCCTCACTATGACTCATGTTTTGGGCAGCACATAATTGGTTGAATAGATGCATACCGTCTCACTTCTCTCAAGACGTATGGAGTTGTCATGATCAACCATCTCTTCCTCATTCTCTTTGCAAACCTACACATTTGGGAAGAAAACACTCAAGGTATAGATGAAAGTGTTAGTGTCAAAAGTATCCTCGCATGACTTGCATTGTAGATCTCTATTTTTCTGTGGTGTATCTCTCACTCTCTCAATTTTGATACTCTCATGGTCAAACTGAGTGGAATCACACAACTCTCTTTTGCATTCACTCTCTCTCAGTTTGGTCGTGCAGCCCTCATTCTCACATAGGTTTTGATGCACAATTACTTCAATGTCATGTGGAGCAACATATGCATAGGTGTCATATTTCACCATGTTTTTAATTGGAGTTGTTGCAGCAATTGTTCCAAACAAATCAGGAGCTGAAGCCTTCTCAAATGCTATCAAACTTGTGTCACTTGAAGAGGAAGCATTTGCATTGGTATTGCTATGAATCTGAAATTTATGTTGCATATCAAACAATGAAATTTCAGCATCATTGTCCCTATCCACCAATTCATCCTCCTCATCGAATATAGGAGGTTGGTCATAATTAACCATTTCATTTTCATCATGAACCCATGTCACGCAAGAAACACAACTAAAAGAAGATATTATGATGTTAGTAGCAAATGATTCCTCACATGAGTCCTCCTCTTTTGCACTCATTTTAGCATTGGGTTCACTCAATTTCTTTTGAATCCCTCATCCTATCCATCATAACTAATCCCTCTTTTCCCGGTGTGTTTCATTCTACGAGAAGGGGAAGCTAGAGTTCATGTGGAGCCATGGCGTGATCTCCGACGAGGTCTAGGCGAATTTCCTCGACAACCGCAGCTTCCCGTGCCCCACGACTTGTGCTCCAATGCAACGGAGCACACGTTTGACGGCGACGATAGAATGGTGGTGTGAGAAGTCCAGGCTCGCGGCGATAGAATGGCGGTGTGCGGCCAGGTTGGAAAAAAAAGTTTAATACACTGTAGGTTCATGAACTTGCACTACAATGCTAAATAGGTCCACCAACTAGAAAATCAGACATTTGGCCTCTCAAACTTGCGAACCCGTTCACTCCAGGTTCAAATTTCAAAAACCAGACCGGTTTTGGACCTGGAGTGAACGGGTTCGCAAGTTTGAGGGGCAAACCCGTTCACTCCAGGTTCAAATTTCAAAAACCAGACCGGTTTTGGACCTGGAGTGAACGGGTTCGCAAGTTTGAGAGGCAAAATACCTGATTTTGTAGTTGATGTACCTATTTAGCACAACTATACAAGTTCATGGGCCTACAGTACACATGAGCAAGCAGGCCAAGTGTTATTCAAGAGTTCTTTTTTTACAACAGTTATTCAAGAGTTTAACTCCATTTAGAGACACCGACTGTGCTCCTTATTCATGCATAACAACTTAAAAAACCATAATACTGATTTGCATTAGAAATTACCCTGTGAGTAATGCAGAGGAGCAAGAATGGGAAAAGCCATTGGGAAAAAAATATACAGAAATGAATTTCATGACTCCAATATTAATTTTCTCAAATTTGTGGTTAGAGTGCCTAACTAGCACCCAGCAGACCTAGGTTCGACTCCCCGTGAAAGCGAATTTAAATAGGTTTGCATTATTAAAAATTAAAAAAATAGGCCAGGGTTTCCCTTGCTGACTTTGATCAAAAATTTCTCAATATTAATTTCATGGCATTCGGGCAAGGGACGCGGATGGATTCCACCAGTCGCTCCATGGCATGGCACCTGCTGTCGTATTCGTCAAATTCTTCATGGCAGACATGGCAGTTAGCGTTGTCGATGGCCTCGAGCTTGCGGCAGCACGGAGAACACATCACATGCCCATAGATGCACTTTCAAGCATGCAATCATCGGCAGGTGAATGAGTGCAAAAGATACTTGAATGAAGTTATATAAAAAACAAAGAAAAATCCTACTACAATGTTATTCATCAGGAGTTCAGTTGCACTAATGCTTAACTCTATACAAAAACAGTTAAATGTATTGTAGGCCCGTGAACTTGTATAGCTGTGCCAAATAGGTACGTCAACTACAAAACCAGTTATTTGTCCCCTCAAACTTGCAAAACCGTTCACTCCATGTCCAAAAGAGTGAATGGGTTCGCAAGTTTGCGGGGTCAGATATCTGGTTTTCTAGTTGATAGACCTATTTAGCATAGCTGTGCAAGTTCATGGACCTACAGTGCATTTAACTCAAAAGAAATACCGATAGTTATGTGTGGGTCCAAAAGTTAGGTTTTGTCAAGTTAAATTTACTAAACCCTTGGAGACGAGCTTTGATTTAACTCAACAAACATCTTAAGGACTTGGCAAATTGCAAATTTTGCCAAGCGTAAATTGCCAAACCGTTAGAAATGCTCCCAAGGCCTGTCTAGTCCTTAGTCCCTCCCAAGAGTCTATTAGAATAGAGCTCCAACAATTTTTTCAATTTTGGTTTGGCATTTGTCCTTATTTGGCAACTCCCAAATCCAAATGGCAAGTCAAAAAGGGGCTCTCTCCAAGTGTTTGGCAATTTTGGCTTGACAAATGAAAAAAGTGGGGCCTATCTAGAGACCGGTAGTTGGGTCATCGTGGTTTCTTTCCTACTGCCGCACTTTTACACTAAAGACCCTACACTTTTCACTAATCAATCGAGTCTATATCTTAAATTTTTCCTCCCTAGCAAATTTTTCCACATCTTCTAGTACAACAAAGCCGTGGTTGGATTCGCCGGGTAGCAACAGCGCCGGCAGCGGAGGAGGAGCATGCGCGGGAGGGTGGCGGCGCCTGCATCTGCAGCGCTGGGGCAGGAGACGACTATGGCTTTGTCTCCTAGCTGCGTCCTTTGTCGCGACAGCGGGGATGGGCAGCGCGCGCTAGCAAATGAGGCGCGCGATGAGGAGTTCCGCCGTTAATCCTCAAGGTCGGAGTGGTTGTCCGCGCGCGAAGAAGAACGGGAGCAGGAGGAGGTCGCGCGTGATGAAGGTTCCGCCGCCGCGGGCGTTGCTTTTCACGCGTGGGGGTAGCGATTGCAAAGCGAGATATGGCTTGGCAGATTTGGGAGTCTAGGGGAGGAAATTGCCAAGTTTCCCAAAAATGCAAACTCGTTTGCACAACTGTTGGAGACCTCTTTTTCGGTTTTTGGCAAATTTCATGAATGCAAACCCTGTTTGCAAAACTGTTAGAGTTGCTAAGGGCATGTTTGGATTGGGTGACTAAAACTTTAGTGATCCCTATTTTAGTCACTTTTAGTCACTTTGCAAACAGGGATGACTAAAATTCAAAAGGTGACCAAAATTGAGAAGTCAGGGTACCTCAACTTTTATATTTTAAGAATCTAAACACCCCCTAAATAAGACTAAAACTTAGTCCCTAGCCCTCTTATTTGATAATTTAGGAACTAAACAAGACTAAAATTTAGTCTCTAGTTCCTAGTCCTATTAGAATCAAATAGATCCTAACATGATTTTACTATAATTTTTCAAAGATTAACGGAACATAAACCGCCTTCAAAACCACGGTAAAACATCTTGAAAAGTCAAGAAAAAGTGGACCTTTTCGATTACTGTACAATGTAATAACAAAACTTACAAGCAACAAAGACTAAAATTCAAAAGGTGACCAAAATTGAGAAGTCAGGGTACCTCAACTTTTATATTTTAAGAATCCAAACACCCCCTAAATAAGACTAAAACTTAGTCCCTAGCCCTCTTATTTGATAATTTAGGAACTAAACAAGACTAAAATTTAGTCTCCAGTTCCTAGTCCTATTGGAATCAAATAGATCCTAACATGATTTTACTATGATTTTTCAAAGATTAACGGAACATAAACCGGCTTCAAAACCACGGTAAAACATACTGAAAAGTCGAGAAAAAGTGGACCTTTTCGATTACTGTACAATGTAATAACAAAACTTACAAGCAACAAACACTTCTCATTATTTTTTTTCCAGGAACCAACACTTCTCCGTTCCTTTCTTCCTCCGCACTCCACCTTCACCGGCGTCGCCATGGACGCCGACCTCGTGCAGCGCTGCCTCGAGGCCGGCGGTCGCGACTTGCTCCTCCACCATACCTCCTCCCCTCCCTCTCCGACCTCCGCCTCCGCCGCTGCATCCTCCTCCATCCTCCAATCCCTCCCCCTCCACGTGGTAAACCCTCTCCCTCTCGTCTCCTCTTCCTCTCATCATCCATTCCTCGACCTAATGTCCTAATCCCTTCCTCTATCTCTTTCCCCAGTCCTTCGACCGTGGGTATTACCTCCTCGTGAAGGCGATCCAGGAGCTGCGTGCGCGCAAGGACGGCCATGTCGTTACCGTCGGCATCGGCGGACCCACCGGCTCCGGCAAGACCAGGTATCGGCGGCGCCTTCATCCGTTCGCCTCGATTAATCACGCCATTTTTTAGGGACGGTTGGTGATTTGTTGTTGCTAACTTGCTATTTGATGGCTTTGTGCTGCGTAGCTTGGCTGAGAAGGTGGCGTCGGTGCTAGGGTGCGTCGTGATCGTCTCCATGGAGGACTACCGCACAGCAGCTGATGGCGACGACGGCAGCAGTGACGTCGATGCCTTCGATTTTGACGCACTTGCTCGCAACCTCCAGGTTGGGTCTCGGTCTTGCCCCTCACGACCCGTTGGGATTTGGGCGGGATAGATTCGATGCTCACGAGCTGATTGCTTTAATGACGGGCCAGGGTATGAGAAATGGTGGGATTTAATGTTCTTATCTATTGTACCATTGGCAGGGCTAATTAATTTTGGGTTGGGGGAAGTGGATTTGTTTCCTGAAACAGAAGTCTTCCTTTTGGCTGTCAATTTCTTCGAGTCCTTTATGAATTTGAGTGATAAAATCGTGTCCGCATAGGGTCACATTTGTTGAATTTGGGGTAAAAGCTTTTGCTATATGACTAGTTGATGATTACTTGGCAATTTAACAACCTAAGGGAAAAACAAATTGAACCTTGTCTTTTCAACTGTTAGCTAGCTGATAAATAGTGATTACATGCAACTTAATTAGAAGGGTATGTATTATTCTTGTATTATATCTTTGCAGTTTTCTTAATAAGGCTGATTAAACACAATGATAATGGGGACATTTAGACTTGAAAATTGTCTTTTTCTGAAGCATTTTAGGATTTCTTATTGTTAGGCATGATAAGAACTGAAATTATCTGATAGGGATAAATAAAGTGCTAACAGTGTTATCTTCGCCAGGAACTCATGTGCATGATCACCAAATAAATAGTGGTGCCAGTATATGTAAAATCCAGCCCCCTTGGTTCTGATCTAATACCATATGAATTTATAGTGTTCAAATCTCGTAATTAGTATATTGGGACATTTGTGTAAGATTTGACATCCCTACCGTGGCTTTGTAATGTTTTGGCTTTTGAAAATGTTGGTAGACTGGCTACCCATGGTTTTGGTATTTTATGGTGATAGTTTGCCACCTGACCTTTAGGGCCCATTTGGCACAGCTCTAGCTCCAAGATACGGGACCTCCCTGGCAGATATGTGTTACATAGCCGAGATCTATGCTGCATCTGTAGTTTGTAGATTAAATTCAAGTGGTTTAAATATTTTTATTTAATCTAAAACACAAATGAAATGAGTCATGTAAATGCACTTAACATGCCTGCAGCTCTAGATCTAGGATTTTCTAGAGCTACACGTGACCAGGTCTAGGAAATCAGATTTCCTAGAGCTAGAGCTCTGCCAAAGAGGGCCTTATATGCATAGTTGTAGATTTGTCCAAAGTTCGTAAAAGTAACACTTGCTTTTGTTAGGGGACTTAGCACAATTGATTGGCTCAATATATCAGATGCTAATTGTGCAATTTTAATTGTATGCCATTTGGTTAGTTCAGGTGTTAATTGCACAAATTTTATTGATAACTTCCTGCCTACCTTTTGGTCTTGATTAGTGCCTGACAGTCATGTCGATTGAGCAGGATCTTGTGAAGGGTAAAGATACAATGGTGCCACAAGTTGATTTTCAAGAGAAGAAACACACTGGATGGAGGCAACTGAGGATTTCTTCATCTGGAGTGGTGCAATATCTCAGCAATACATGCTATACTTCTACAAGTTTTTTAACATGTATTCTGATACGAGTTCTTCTAGGTGATTGTCGATGGTGCGTATGCTCTGCATTCAACACTACGATCATTGCTTGATATCCGGGTTGCTGTGGTAAACATGATAGTTGCTTACTTTCTATAAGTTATTTTGTTGAGATTTACATTCTCGCAGAACAATAATATTACATGTTATGTAACTATGCAAATTGAATGAGTTTCAGGTTGGTGGTGTTCATTTTAGCCTGCTTTCTAAAGTTCAGCATGATATTGGAGATTCTTGCTCATTGGACTATCTGATCGACAGTATATTTCCATTGTTTAGGAAGCATATTGAGCCAGACCTGCATCATGCACAAGTATTGCCTTTGTCTATGCATAGCTGTTATCTTCTTTAGATTTCTGAGTATCATCTGGTTCTTTGGTAATGATGTTTCCTAGTTATTTGCTGGTGCAGATTAGGATTGACAACAGCTTTGTCTGCTCATTTCGAGAACCGTACTACAAGCTAAAGTGCAAAAATGAGGTCAGCAAGGATTACTGTTGATTAATAGTTTATAATACTCCCTCCATCCAGAAAAGGATGCAACTATTGGATTTGTGCAAGTCAAACTAGCTGAACTTTGACCAAGTTTATAGTGAATAGTATAGTATTAACATTTATGTCTCCAACTAAGTTTACTAAGAAAATGTGTTTCATAATCAATTTAATGGTACTTATTTTGTATCATATGTGTTAGTACTTTATATAACTTTGGTCAAATTTCAAATCATTTGACGCCTCGAAAAGTGAGTATTGCATCCTTTTGTGGGCAGTGGGAGTACTATTGTTGATATCAATATTCCTGTTTTGTTCAAGAAATATTCAATTACTTCAGTTTGATGATTTTTATTAATCTAATAGATTTGACTGGGTGAAAGTTTATTTTTCATCTGTGGTGGTATTTTTCTTTTGATGCTGAATAATCATATGGTTTTTCCTTTTGAAATCAATGCTATTGTGTCTGCTTTCTCTCTTGTTAACCCTTGTATTTGACAACCCCGGATTGCACGGATAGTTTTCAAAAAACCCTACGGACACGTTTACTATTTAGAAATAAAATAATAATAATATAATAATTCTGGTATTTGTCTACTCAAATTCAGCTCTAGCTAATATCAAAATTCAACCGAAGCGTTTCACATGTTAACCAGCAGACCCACTGCCACGCCTATGCAGGCGGCCCATGGCCCATTTAACCTTAGTTAATTTAGTGGGTAGTTAATTAGGGACTTAATGTAGCCCCAAGAGGCAATACAGGGAAATGGGGAGCTGCAGCTATTCTAGGTGCTCGGGCGCCAACAACGTGCTATTTGGTTAGTAGTGCTTATATAACCAGTCACAGGGAAATGGGGAGCTCTTCACATGATCATGATCACAACAATCAACAAATAGTTAAGAATTTGCTTGCTATCCCAGTTTGTTAAGATTATTCCAGGTGTTGAGTGAGATTTGTGTATCCTATTCTTTAGACAGATTGCTGTAAGTAGCTACCTGTTGGGGCTTACCACAATTTGGGAGGATGCATATCAATTGCAATTAAGGAGGAATATCATATGGAGTATGTAATTATACTTTGCCCTGGAACCCTGGTGTACTCATGCCTCAGCATGCTCTGCCATGGGACAGCTCCAGGGAGACAACCTTGTGGCTCCCATTTGTATTTCCTGGTCCAGTCCCATGTCAGCCTATGAGAACTGGCCAACAAGAAACCAGGTTGCACTTTGAAGTATCCCATCCCACCTAAGATTCCTTTTATCAGAAGGTCTTAGCTTGCAAACCCTTCAGTCGTTTCAAGAATGATACCTTACTCTATTGTGGGTACATGAATATGAAATCTATAGCTATTTTGATAACCTTGACAGTTGAGTTTTGATTATGTATTGTTTTTCCTGTTTACTCCCTTGGCTAGTTTTGCCTGATCGTTTGACTTTCATGATAAAATGGCTGTTTAGCTATTCAGTGGAAAACTGACTAGATGTATTCTTAATATTGAAATGTTAATTTGGGAGTGCTGCTTCTGCAGACAGATGCATTTGGTTTTGTGGTGCTTTTCTATGCATTATCAAATCGAACTGTAAATTGCAAATGCTAAATGTGCAAAATGTTGATCTTGGAGAGCACAGCGCCAATGAGTACCAGAAATGCGTAGTTATGGACCCCATGTTACATTTAAATACGGGGTCTGAAGTCCTTGACTGAATTAGGGGGTTTTATGCATGCTCATATTTCCACATTATCATAATAGCAGCCTACATATCATTTTGGACTGTTTTATTTATTTATTCATCTTAATATTACAGTATGAGCTTGTGTGATTTTTGATGTGGTACACAATTGATAGTTATGGTTAGTTGGTTACTCATTCCATCTTTTTATATTCTTTGTTTTTTTAACTTTTTGTGTTTTATTGTAGTCATCAGATGGCAACAAGTTGTATTCTTTTGAACAAAATAAAGCGGAAACTGAGAAGTGAGTTCATGTATCCTCTTGACCCTCTTAATTTATTTGTCCACTCGGCTGGAGTTGTTCAGAGAGTTTAAGGTTGTCAAGATCGTTGTAGGAGTGTACATTCCTGCAACTGTACAGTTTGGAGCCTTGGACTTAACCTAGATCGGTCAATGGATATGACCTTAATAGAATCATTAACTATTTGTGCTCAGGATTTTATCATGTTTAATGTTTGGTATTAACTTTTTTTGAGCCATAAATACAGCAGGGGAAGCCCCCACTGTTGGTATATAAATTTAAATAATTTAAATAAATTAAACTGTACATAGAAAAAGGGAAATGTTTGGTATTCATAGCTGATGGCTGCTGCCTGGGTTTCTGCCCAGCGTGCTGCCTAGGGGCTCTCCTGGCGTGTTGCCTGGGATTCTCCTCTTAATTCTCTAGTTTAGCTTCTCCTATTAATACTTATAACAGACCCTTTCTTCGTCTATTGAGAAACACATGAGCATGTTTGTGCTCTAATATGGTATCAAGAGGCTCCTAAAATCTTGTGATCTCTTCCTTCCGCTTCTAATTTCTGCTGCCTTCCCTCCATGGCTCCTGCGGCGTTATCTCCCACTGCCGCATCTGCTTCTGCTACGCATGCTGAGCACGAGCAACCCGCCGCAATTGGGTGTGCTGCTGCCGCCGTGGCCAAGGAGAAGGCTGACCTGGACGAGGTCGCTGTGGTTTCTGCCCGTGGATCAGCCATCACCCAGGAGCACGTCCTCACCACTCGAAGCAGAGTATGCCGCGACTGCCTTGCCCTTTGTTACTGATGCTGCTGTGCATGCCGCTGGCTGCCACAGCTTGTGATCGCGAAACCATGGCAAAGGCCAACCTACGCGTGTGACCACAGACACACATGTAGGCGTCCGCCGCTGCCTTCCACTCCCTTGAAGAGGAATATACGGTTGCTGCTGCTCTGGAATGCGCAGCTGCTGCGACTAGCGAGTGTGTTGCCCCATCTCGCCTAGTTGACACTAGGTAGATTACTAGCTGCCGGCAACGACGATGCCCGCCTGGCGCACCATATCAACATTGATGAAATTATTCGAACTAGAGTCTAGCAAGGCGATGAATGTGTGGGGGCCTAGCTTGGCGTAGACCTTGATGGTTTGGTACCCGAAAGCGTAATGGAAGGTGTGATGTCCCCCCTTCGTATTATCTGAGTCCATGATCTCAATGATGACAACTTTTTTCAACTTGTGATCACATTAGTAGCACAAGTCACAAGCCATCGGCCAGTAGTAGGAGACCTTCTCACACAGGTCAAGAAAACCCTTGAACCCTGGCCCGTCCTAACACTGGGAGACGTTACCTGGGCCACACACGGCCCTTAGGCCTAGGCCGATCTCTTAACCAGTGCTTTGGCATACGAGACCGACGAGGGGATTTTTTTAACCACAACCTCAAATTCAAAATGTGGAGTGCCACTCGAGTGACTTACCGTGTGTTTGGTTGGAGAGCGGAGCAAGCCGGGTCGGAGCGGACCCGCCCCCGTGGCTGTTTGGATGGAAGACGGGAGGGTTGGGTTGGATCCAGGGTGGAATATTCCCTCAAGATGTGGGTTGGTTTCATTCCTCAAAATCTGAGGGGCGACCTGCTCGGGTTAGCTCTTTCTCTGTCTTCCTTCGTCGTTCGCTCTCCGTTTGCTCCCATCCCTGCGGCCTTCCCTCCACGCGGCTTGCCGGCGCGCGGCCTCCTTCCTCGTGGCTGGGCAAGGGCAGTCCACGAACACGCGTGGGAGCGCCGGACCCTCGAAGTCGCCGCCAAGGAGGTCATACTATGGAGGCTCGTCCGGTGGTGGCGGGGGAATTGGTCGGCCTAGGAGGGGCGCGGCGTGGGCGGGCTCGGCCGCGGGCTAGCGACGCGTGGTAGGCCGGCGGGCGGGCGGTGAGCGCGCGCGGCCGATGGGCGGGTGGTGAGGCCTAATCGGCGAGTTCGCCATGGCCGTCCCGCATCGTGCTCGAGGTGTGGCCCAATCGGGCGAGTTCTCCATGGCCGCCGCCACCGGAGCTCCTCTGCGCTCTCGGCTCGTCGTAGCAGGAAGCCAGGGCGTGGCGGCCCTCCATCAGCGTGTGCGCATCCACCGGATCTGTCAAGGGCAGTGAGCCCAAGGGTAGGAGGACCTCGGCTACGTAGATCGTAGCCGTTGTCCGTGGTGGCCGGCCGGGTTATACCCCCTTGCCGCCGTTCTTCGTCGGTGGGTTATACCCCCTGCCGCCGGCTTAGGTAGAAGAGAGGGAGAGATTATATGATAATATCTTTCTTGATTCCAAGTGTCTGGTTACATGATATCTATAGCCTCCGGCTCAACCAAAAGGAGTAACAAACTCCACTAATTAAGGACTAACCAAAATAGCTAAAATATCTCCTACTTTCCCTCCTAGCCACTGCTGGAGGACGCGCCCTGGGCTCGGCGCACATCACGCGCCCTATGACGCCTAGTGTAAACTTGTTTGAACATGACATCTCCCTCCCCGTCGAGAGCCAGCTCGTCCTCGAGCTGGAATTGGGGGAACTTGGCGCGGAACGGAGCGACATCTTTCCAGGTTGCCGAGGCGGCTGACGTGCCCTTCCACTGGACCAGCACTTGATGAACACCACGGGCCAGCCGGTACCTCACGGCGCGCTCCAGCTCGGGATCAATGGCACCATGGTGGAGTAGTGGCAACGATAGAGTCTCGGTTGGCGGCGTCCCTTGGTACTTCTTAAGCAGCCCCACATGGAACACATTGTGGATGTGGGCGCAGGGAGGCAGCTCCAGCCGGACGGCGACCTCGTTGATGAGTTCGACGACGCGGTATGACTCGAAGTAGCGCGGCTTCAGCTTGCCGCCAACAGCCTGAGGAAGAGACGCCGCCGCGCGCTGACGGAGTCGAAGCAGCGCCCAGTCACCAACTTGATATGTGACCTCGCGGTGCGCGCGGTCGTAGAAGCGCTTCTGGTACGCCTGTGCCTGCTCTAGGCGGACGTCCGCTAGGAACTCCGCGCGCTCCTCCATGGTCTTGGCGACGGCCGGCACCCTGGTCTCCCCAGGTTCATAGGAGCGGATGGAGGGAGGATCACGCCCGTAGACCACTCGGAAGGGGGTGTCCCGCAGAGACGTCTGGTATGCCGTGTTGAAGAGGTACTCCGCCCATGGGAGCCACCGGAGCCACTCACGCGGCCTGTCACCCGCCAAGCACCGTAGGTACATGAGGATGACGCGGTTGGCCGACTCGGACTGCCCGTCAGACTGGGGGTGAAATGCCGTGGTCATCTGCAGCTTGGTCCCCATCAGCCGCATCAGCTCCTGCCAGAACGTCGACGTGAACACCGTGTCCCGGTCGGAGACCATGGACTGTGGAACACCATGGAGCTAGACAATGTCGTTGAAGAAGGCCTGGGCGACGGATTCAGCGGAGTACGGGTGTGCCAATGGGATGAAATGGCAGTACTTGCTGAACCTATCCACCACGGTGAGGATCACCGATTTGCCGCGGACCCGTGGTAGCGCCTCCACAAAGTCCAGCGCGACATCAGTCCACACGCCTTGGGGAACCGGCAGTGGAAGGAGGAGACCCGCCGGGTGCTGGTGCTCGGACTTGTAGCGTTGGCACACCTCACACGTACGCACCCGTTCCTGCACAACTTGTTTCATGTTAGGAAAATGGAAGTCACGGGCGCAGCCGATGGAGCGTCTGCTATGCGCCGCCGTGTCCGTCCTCATGGATGGCCCCACAATTTCTTGGAGCAGCGGGGAGTTGGCGGGATGTACGACCACCGTGTGAACTTCACCATGCCGTCCACCGGCGCCCAGGGGGGCCGGTCGGGTGCCCGGCGTGAGTCAGCGGTGGAGAGCAGCAAGGGCCGGGTGGTCCAGCTGGGCCTGCCGGAGCTTGTCGAGGAAGTCGAAACGAGCGGGCCGAGAGGGGCGGCGGCTCGCCTTCCACGGTGTCGGGACGGACGACGGCGCGTCGGCGACGACGTTCGTCGCACCCGGCTTGTACTCCACGGAGAAGTCGAAGCCCAACAGCTTGCCAACCCAGTGGTGTTGCGGGATGGTGGCCAAGCGCTGGTCCAAGCAGCTCGTCGAGGAGGGGCTCCGCCAGAGGTAGAGTGGATGCGTGGCGGTGTTGGCGCCGGCGGATTTCTTTGGTCCCCCATCTTGAACTCCATGGTTCCCGCAGCCCACGTTCAGCACAATATCACCCAAGGTCGCCGATCCTTTGGGTGCCCAACACCAAGTCATAGCCGGCCCGGGGGCATGATGTACGGTCGGCCGCGAATGGCCGGCTGTCGATGGCGATGGGCGCTGGCGCGGCACTCCGGCGAGCGATCCGCTCGTTAGTTGGCCCGCGTCGCGGTCACCCGGTCGAGGCTCGGCGACGCGGCGGGCCAGGTCCGCGGCCTGCGCCGATGAAGCGATGGGTGGAGCCCGTGTCGATGAGGGCGATCAGCGTGGCGCGCCAGCGCCTCAGTTGGCCGTGCCGGCGGCGTGGTGGAGTAGGCAGGCGCCTCCTCAGCGGTTTCTTCCTCGGCCAGCTCGACGCCGTCGATGTAGAAATGCGGCGGTAGGCTTTGTTGTGGCGCGGGAGTAGGGGCTCGTTGCGGTTGTAGCGCGAGTCAAGGCGGCGCCGTTCCGCTGCTCCTCCGTGGAGAGGCGCTTGCCCCCGCCCGTGGTGGTGGCGCCCGGTAGTGCCGGGGGGTTGCGCTGGGGTCTTTGGCGGTACGAGCGCAGCGCCCGGCTGGATGGGCGCCGGAAGTGCCGCCGGGATGCTGGGCGCGGCGGGCGGTGGACCCGGCAGCCGCGCGCGCAGCAGGGCTTGCCGGGGCGGAGTTGAGAGGCTGTCGAGCTCGACGAGCTCAATGCCCGCGCCAAACTCATGGCCGCGCGGGGTTTCCGCGTGGATGCACGACAGTGGCTGAGCGGTGGTAGCAAGCCGCCGGTGTAGAGCTGCACCCTCTGGCCCTCCTCGAGCTGGCCCGCGCGAGGAAGAAGCGCTTGGAAGCGGTTGGAGTACTCCTCGACCGACCCCGTGTGGCGGCACTCGGAGAGCTCGAACAATGGGGCGGGTCGCAGCACAGGGCCAAAACGCAGGTTCAGGAGCTCCTTGAAGCGCCCCCATGGCGGCGTGCCCTCGATCCTCCTGGAGCTGGATGAACCACAATTGGGCCACATCCTCCAGGTTGTACGACGCCATCCACACCTTCTCCTCCGACATGGTGCGTTGCTGGCGGAAATATGACTCGCACTAATTGATGAAGATCAGTGGGTTGGACTTGCCGTCGAAGCGCGGGAAATCCATCTTCTGGAACTGCGGGGGGCGATCTGTGTGGTGTTGGCCATCGTGGTGGGTGCTGGAGTCGGTAGACGAACCGATCTTCTCCTGCATGCCCGCCATGTCGGTCTGCATCTTCGACATGTCGGTGTCAGGGATTGGAGCATCTTCATCAGGTCGGCCATGGTGGGCTGATCGCCATCGCCCATGGTTGCCGGCGCGGACGTGGCCGTGGACGGAGATGAAGGGGATGGTGGTGGCGGCTAGAAGGGTGGTGAGGCGGCGGTGGAGGACTGGGTGGAGGTGGTGGAAGAGGATCGACGAGACTGAGATACCAGGTTGTCAAGGGCAGTGAGCCCAAGGGTAGGAGGACCTCGGCTACGTAGATCGTAGCCGCTGTCCGTGGTGGCCGGCCGGGTTATGCCCCCTTGCCGTCGTTCTTCGTCGGTGGGTTATACCCCCTGCCGCCGGCTTAGGTAGAAGAGAGGGAGAGATTAGATGATAATATCTTTCTTGATTCCAAGTGTTTGGTTACATGATATCTATTGCCTCCGGCTCAACCAAAAGGAGTAACAAACTCCACTAATTAAGGACTAACCAAAATAGCTAAAATATCTCCTACTTTCCCTCCTAGCCACTGCTGGAGGACGCGCCCTGGGTGCTTGGCGCGCGCAGCAGCGCGTTCCTGGGCTCGGCGCACATCACGGGCCCTATGACGCCTAGTGTAAACTTGTTTGAACATGACAGGATCTGGCCAGAGCAGAGTGGAGGAAAAAGATAGAGGTGACACTGACACGTGGGCCCCACCGGTTATTGTAGCAAACGGTGTCAAATATACCATCTGGCCCTCTTTTCCAATCCCTCCAACCAAACAAAAAATGGGATGGAACCAAGTAAGGACTGAAATGAAAAGATACAAGCAACTAGGCTTAACTATCAAATTGAACATAGTCAAATTTAAATCATCGTGGTACTATCTTCTCCGGTGCAATGCACGGGCATGATTCTAGTTAATAAAACTAACTAAAAGCAACTATTCATCGTATATGATTGTATCTCTAGGCCGGCAGCTGCGTATCTTCCTTGTTATGCTGGCCGTATTGAAGGCCCCGAATGACTGTTTCCTAATATTTTCCTGACCCCAAATTAACTTAGCATTAATATACAATTTGTTGATACGTCTACTCTTTTAGTTTAATTTTGTTGCACACTGCATGTCTGTTTTTTTTTTTATTTTATTTTAAGGAGAAAAATATATGGGGTACCACATGTTCACATTCATAATCAATGCTGTTGACTGTAACTGAAAATGCATGTGCAAAAAATCTATGTTTTCAATAAGTCTAGCAGGATCATTATTTTATGATTGATTACAGTCAAATGGTAAAGATACTACCTAGATCAGGATCCTGACAGCCTTTTTAAAGTTCCCTTGTACCTTCATCAAGTTTTTTGGTTCGTGACAACTGGTTTCTCAATTATTCCAGCTTTATTGAGATGTACCTTAGGCCACCTTTTGCTTCTGAAGAAATGAAGATTGATGATTGGATTAAGGTTAGGCAATGTGGAATAAGATACTACCTATCTCTCGGAGACCAGAGGATTGTTGACAAGTACTTCATAATCCGTCCAAAAGCTGAGTTTGAGGTATACACTGATCTTCATAGGATCTGTTTTGTGTTTCCTTAAGTTGCTGAGTACTGAAAACTTGCATCTGTTTGTCACTCTGGCAAAAGAAAAGGTGTGGCTTACTAAGGTGAAACAGTATGTACTACCAATGTTAAGAGCACAGTGCAAACTAATAGTATGCTTCACTCAGGCATGTAATAGATGTTAGGCTATTTTCCTCAAATATGCAGGAGAGCTGTTACATGCGCAACAACACATACTCAAAACTATGGTTACATTCGTGCCCTGGAAATAAAATGAATCATCACATCTGGTAGGCACTGAGGAACTTCACAGCAAGCTGTGCTTGCCCTTTGGATACTTGGTGATGCTTCGTGGAAAATGCAATTATTGCCTTCTTTTGATATCAACAAGCTCCCAAAGTTATTGGAATGAAGAGTGCTAGAGGAGATTGAGGGAAATAGATTTGAAAGCAACGCTAGTACATGAGAGGACAGTAGATTGATTAGGGCCTGTAGATTAAAGGGGTATATACAGGCAAGGATGATGTACGGTTGATTTATAAAACTATGACTGTCAGATATCTGTAGAATTGAAATAGACTGGAGGGAATCACCACACACCCCTTGTGGGTGGGGAGCCTTTCATATATAAAGCCAATAATAGGCATACATGGAAGTTACATACATGGGAAGCTATTCCCTGTACAAGGAAACAATCTTATGCTATGAATGGAAACAGTCCTAGGCTAAACATGGCAGTCACTAATCAGTCTCTAATTGATCCTGATATATACATATCCTAATACCCGCCCGCAGTCATAGCGGAAACATCACAGACGCATAGACTGGTCCGAAAATCAGTAAAGAGCTGGACGGGTGGACGGGCAGACCCTTGGTCATGATATCGGCGAACTGGTACGAAGATGGGACATGAAGAACACGGAATTGTCCCAGAGCGACCTTCTCACAGACGAAGTGGATGTCGATCTCGATGTGCTTCGTGCGCCGGTGGTGGACGGGGTTGGTAGCCATGTAAACAGCACTCACATTATCAAAGTAGACAACCGTCACAAGCGGGATGGAGATATGGAGCTCCTGTAGTAGCTGACGCAACTAGCAACACTCAGCAACAGCATGAGCCACTGCACGGTACTCCGCTTGGGCACTGGAACTGACGCATGGAAGACCAAGACACCAGGTTGTCGTCGAGGTAGACACAGAAGCCAGAGGTGGAGCGGCACGTGTCGGGGCAGCCAGCCTAGTCGGCATCGGAGCTCAAATGCAGGCCTGCTGATAGAGAGCCCTTGACGTAGCGGAGGATGCGCTTGATTAGCGCAAGATGCGGCTCGCGAGGGTCATGCATGAAGAGGTAGACCTATTGGAAATCATATGCCAGGTCCGGCCTGGTCAGAGTGAGGTACTGGAGAGCACCATCGAGGCTCCTGTACTCCGAGGGGTTGGCTACTGGAGCGCCCTCGGAAGCGGACAGCTTGGTCCGGGCATCCACCGGAGTGGCTGTCGAGAGGCATTCAGACATACCCGCCGCGGCATTGAGGAGATCAACGGCGCATCGCATTTGGGAGAGGAACAGATCCATCGCCTGTCCCGCGTCACCGAGATGCCGAGGAAGTGGAGGTCATCGAGATCCGTCATGGCGAACTTCGAGGAGAGGCGGGAGTTGACGTGCTGGAGAAGAGCCGATGACGACGCGGTGACGATGATGTCGTCGACGTAGAGGAGGAGGTAGGCCATGTCGTCTCCAGACTTGTAGACGAACAGGGAGGCATCCGATTTGGATTTGGTGAAGCCGGACCTGTGGGAGAAGCGCTGATTCCAAGCTTAGGGGCAGCGGGGTCGACAAAGCCTTTCGGCTGCTCGCAGTAGATGGTCTCCTCGAGGTTGCCGTAGAGGAAGGCATTCTTCACGTCGAGCTGGCGTATGGGCCAGTCTCGGGACGTAGCAATGCTGAGGATGGTGCGGATTGTGGCCGGCTTGACGACCGGGCTGAATGGCTCGTCGTAGTCAACACCGGCCTCCTAGGAGAAGTGCGCCGGACAACCCAGCGCGCCTTGTGCCGAGCGAGGGAGCCGTAGGAGTGGAGCTTATGTTTGTACAGCCACTTGCCAGTGACAATGTTCGCACCAGGCGGTCGAGGTACGAGGCGCCAAGTGTCGTTGTCGATTAGTGCCTTGTACTCCTCCGCCATCGCGCGCGCCAACTGGGATCGGCGAGGGCACTGCGATAGTTCGCCGGGATGGGCGAGGCGACGGAGGTGGAGAAGCCGTAGCGCTGGACGGTGCGGTGGGAGCCGGTTTGTGAGCTGGTGGCCGAGCCGCTCAGGGGGCGGTGATGGTGGAGCCGTTGGAGGTGCAACAACCACAACAGCCACCGCCTCGGTGGCCGGCGCTGCTGGAGGCTGACACGGCGAGTGTAGACGCTGCCGCCGGCCGCTGTTTGCGCGGGAGGAGCAGCCGGCTGCCCATGGCCGCCCAGCTGTGGCCCACCCGCCCGTAGGAGGAGCAGCTGGAGTGTGCCCGCCCGTAGGGGTAGCCAGGGGGCCGAGTTGAAGTATGGCCGGGTCCAGGAGTGCCGGGAACACATCCTCGCTGTTTTCAGCGAGTGGCGGAGTAGTGCTCGCTGGTGGCGTCGAGGAGAGGCCCTGCATCAGAAAATCAAGTGACGACGGCATGGAGGCCGCCGATGGTGCTGTCGAGAATGGAAACATGGACTCGTCGAAAATGACATGGCATGAGATGATGATGCGGCGAGTATCCATGTCAAGACAGCGGTAGCCCTTGTGGGAGGATGGGTATCCTAGGAAAACACAAGGTGCGGATCGAGGGGCGAGTTTGTGAGGGGAGGTGGTAGTAAGGTTTGGGTAGCAGAGGCACCCGAAGACGCGAAGGGAGGAGTAATCTGGGAGTGTGCCGTGAAGGAGTTGGTGAGGTATTTGTTTTTTAATGGAGGAGGATGGGCGCCTGTTGAGGAGGAAGGTTGCTGTTGTGAGAGCCTCAGCCAAGTAGGGAGGTGGCATGGACGCATGGAGGAGCATGGTGCGGATGGTGTTGTTGGTTGTGCGGAGCATGCGTTCAGCCTTGCCATTTTGTGGTGAGGTATAGGGGCAGGAAAGACGGAGTATAATGCCATGGCTAGTGAGGAAAGAAGTGGTGGCGTGGTTAACAAACTGAGTCCCATTATCTGCTTGGAAGGTTTTAGGCGTGGTGCCAAACTGTGTCTGAACGTATGTAATGAACTCAACCATGTGATGGTGCACCTCAGATTTGTGGCAAAGCGGAAAGGACCAGCAGTAATGGGAAAAATCATCTAGTAAGACAAGATAATATTTGAACCCAGAGTTGCTAAACACGGGAGATGGAATGACTAAACACATCACAGTGAAGTAAATCAAAGGGAGCATTGGTTACAGAGGTGGAATGACTAAATGGGAGTCGCACATGCTTGCCAAGTTGACAGGCATGGCAGAGGCATGGTGAGCTCTTATTGTAGGAGATGATCGACATGCTCCGTAGATTGGCGAGGCTGGATGGTCTGGGGTGGCCGAGGCGGTGGTGCCACAGGGACGACGTGATGGCGAGGCTGCAGGAGTGAGCTGGTGTGGAGAGATAGGTGTAGAGGTCGCCACCATTAGTGCAGCGAAGAGTCACGCGCCCCATCTGTTGGTCCTTGACAGAAAAAACAGAAGCGTCAAATTCAATCGAACAAGCATTGTCATGGGTGAATTGACGAACAGAAAGAAGGTTGCGCACTAAATCAGGTGCAACCAGAACATTGTTGACGTGAAAAATAGAGTTAGGGGAGGAGAGTGTGGATGTGCCACGGTAGGTGATGGGTATGGTGGTGCCATTGCCAACTGTGATGCCGGAAGGAGGAGGGGGGAGACGGGACAGGAGTATACCATCCGAGGACGACATGTGAGCGGTGGCACCGGTGTCGAGGACCTAGGGAGAAGACCCCGGAGGGACATCCGATTCGAGGGGCAGCGACAAGGCCGGGCCGATCCCGATTGCCCATGCCGCTGCGGGATGGAGCGGAGGTGTCGAGAACCGGGCGGGGGGGCGAATGCAGAGTGAGGCCGGGGGCGGAAAGGCGCCAAGGGACTCGGGGCCGCACCGGGCCGGGTGCATCGCCGGCGGGCGCCCGGAGGCTGGCTGCGGCCGGCAGATCCGGAGGGTAGCGCAGTACCGAGGGGGGCGGCGGTGTGGGTCGTGGCCCGCCCGGAGTGGAAGCCGCCCTTGCCCTTCTTCCAGCGGCGGCCGCCGCCACCCTGACCGCTGCCGGTGGTGCTGGAGATGGTGCGGCAGCCTGTACCGCACGAGGCGTGGAACGCCGTCTGAACCGCAACGGTGCCCTCGTTGGCGAGGCGGAGCTCCTTCAGCACGAGCTTCTCGCGAGTGGTGGCGAAGTCTTGCAGCGGGTGCGAGTCGGCGATGTTGTCCGCGGTGCTGGTGAAGCAGGGTTTGAGGCCGCAGAGGAAGTTGAGGACGAGCTCCGAGTCGGTGATGGTGCGGCCGACATCGCGGAGCGCGTCTGCGGTGGCCTTCATCCGCTGCGCGTAGTCGTTGATGGAGGAATCGCCCTGAGTCATGGAGTGAAACTCGTGACCTAGGAAGATGGCGCGCGGAGCCTTGTTGGCCTCGAAGAGGCGCTTGGTGGCAACCCAGAGCTCACGCGCAGCCTGGTGCGGCGCCGCAGAAAGGCCAATGATGTCTGGCCCGGCAGAACCAAGGAGCCAGCTGCGGACGCAGGCATCAGCAATGGCCCAAGCAGGATCAGTGGGGCGAGCCTCCGCCGTGCCATCGATGTGAGGGAGGAGGCCGAATTTCCCGCACAGCGAGGTGAAGAATGGTTCCCACCGATTGAAGTTGGGCTTCGTCGATTCGAGGGTCACCGGGATGTGGTTTTTGACGTTGATCGTCGCATGGGGGGCGACGAACATGGCGGGAGCAGGGATGGTGCCCGAGCTGCTGAGGGATGTGGTGGAGCTGGTGGCAAAATTGGTCATGGCGACCTGGGGAGGGTGAGGGAGGGGCAGCACAGCAAGGAGGGCTTGCGTGGGTGGGAGGGAGGGAGAAAGAGGATCTAGTAGCTTCGATACCATGTAGAATGAAATAGACTGGAGGGAAACACCACACACCCCTTGTGGGAAGGAGGAAGTTTACATGGGAAGCTATTCCCTGTACAAGGAAACAATCCTATGCTATGAATAGAAACAGTCCTAGGCTAAACATGGCAGTCACTAATCAGTCTCTAATTGATCCTGATATATACATATCCTAATAATATCCTGGTCTATCATGTCTAATCAATCTATAGAAAACCATGGCGGGCTCAAGGCTCAGATGCCTACAACCGTAAGGAGCCCAAATTAAGTCGTTGTGGGCCTCTACGAAGGTGGGGATGGGACGCCTAGACTGAAGGTGCATGCCAATAGAGGCAAAGTGCTCGTTGAGGCCACGAACGACGTTGAGGACGGCGTGCGGTCCTCCGAGATCACCAAGGGTGTCTGCCATGTTCTTAACTTACAACAGTAGTTGGTGATGAAGAGGTCACCTTGGACAATGTTTTGAAAGGCGGTGTTGAGGTAGAGGGTGCACTGTTCATGATTGGCACAGAATTGGTGTTCCAGGGTAAGCCAGATGGCGCGTGCGGTGTGCCCGAACAATCGCTTCGAGGTTGCTGGAGATGTTGCCATAGAGCCACGACAGGACAACAAAGTTCTTGCGTGCTCAGTCTGGGAAGGTATGATCAGAGCATCATCAACCACGTGGCGCTAGAGGGCAGTACTTCCCAAGGATGAGAAGGATCTGACTGCCAGTGGGTGTAGTTGTAAAGTGGAAATACTACCAGAAGTATTACATATTACTCCCTCTGTTCCAAATTATTATAAGACGTTTTGGCTTTTCTAGATACATTGCTTTTACTATGTATCTAGATATAGTGTATATCTAAGTGCATAGTGCATAGCAAAAGCTACTTATCTTAAAATCCAAAATGTCTTATAATTTGGAATGGAGTACATATTATCATATAAGGTTATTTGTGCTGCAAACCTGCAAAATATTGGTAGCAAATGATCTTAATTTATTTGATTGTGAACAACACTAAACTCAAATATTCTTATGTATCTTTTACAGTATTAAACTCCTTAAGATGAAATGTTTATATTACATTTAAATCTCTCCCAACTAGCAAGTGTTTTTCATTGCCTTTTTTTTTTTTTTTTTTTTTGACAAGATTCATTGCCTTCCTTTAATGAAGAGTTAGATTGTTTCACAGGAGCACTTTGTATCACTTAAAAATTGCAGCAACGCAATGAGATGTTCTGAATGTGCTGCATGTTTCTGAATTATTTCAGGTTGGACGAACAACTCTTGGAGGATTGTTGGCCTTGGGGTACAGTGTTGTTGTTAGCTTTAAGCGTACATGCACATCTGTCAATAGAGATCAATTACTGATAGCAGCAGAGACCATTGACACCCTAAATGAGACCTTTTTGGTATTAAAAGGTCCAAGTAGAAAGGTACATTCTTCTATGCTGGGTGATGAGTTATGACTCAGTTGTGCTTTCTGGCGCTCTTGATTTTTTTCTGGATTCACAGGAATTTTTAAGAAGAGAAAACATGATGTCCAATGTCCATTCTTGGGTTTTGCCACATCGCATGTCATGGTCATCGTTGAATCTGATTAATGCTAACTTTTATCTTGTGTTAAAATTGTTCTATTTCGTCCTTGAAATTCATAATTGTTGAATTTGGGTAATGTCTGCCTTTTGCCTTAAAATATTTAGGGTGGCTTACAGGTGTTCTTATAACTAGACAGTTGTAGAAAGGTATGTAGAGGGCAATGCACCGCACACCCTAAACGGGGGGGGGGGGGGGGGGTGCTTTGATATATATAGCCGGATGGCTTGGAGTACAAGTAGAGTTTGACTACAATACAAGTCAGCTTTACATATCTAATATGTCTATATATATCAGGCTATACATATCTATATATAGCAGACTATACTTAGCTATGCATATCTCTAATACCCGCCCTCAGCCTAAGCGGGAGAGTCTTGGACGCAAAGACTGGACGGAAGTCAGTGAAGAGCTATACAGGCAAGCCTTTAGTCATGATGTCCGCAAACTGGTGTGATGACGGGACATGGAGGACGCGGACCTGTCCCAGATCAACTTTGTCGCGGACGAAGTGAATGTCAATCTCAATATGCTTCGTTCGTCGATGGTGAACAGGATTCCCGGTCATGTAAACTGCGCTGACGTTATCGCAGTAAACAATCGTGGCTGAAGCAAGTGGAGTGTGAAGTTCCTGAAGTAACTGACGAAGCCAACAACACTCAGCTACAGCATGTGCCACAGCCCGGTATTCCGCCTCAGCACTAGAGCGAGAGACAGTGGTCTGCCGCTTGGAAGACCAAGACACCAAGTTGTCACCAAGATAGACACAATATCCTGAGGTCGATCGCCGAGAGTCTGGACAGCCAGCCCAGTCTGCATCTGAGTAGGCGGTGAGGGAGTTCACCGGACCTGCGCTGAGATGGAGACCAGAGGAAAGGGTGCCCTTGACGTAGCGTAGAATCCTCTTAAGCAAAGCGAGATGAGGCTCCCGCGGATCATGCATGAAGAGGCATATCTGCTGAACAGCATAAGCGAGATCAGGCTGAGTCAGTGTCAAATACTGGAGAGCACCGGCGAGACTGCGGTAGTGTGTTGGGTCGGAAATAGGAGATCCATCAGTGGCAGAAAGCTTCATGCGGGCATTGACCGGGGTGGCTGTAGAATGACACTCGGACATACCAGCACGCTGTAGAAGATCGGCAGCATACTGGCGTTGGGACAGAAAGAGACCTCCGGCTGACCGAGTAACCGAAATCCCAAGAAAATGATGAAGAGTGCCCAAATCAGTCATGGCAAACTCAGAGTGCAGCCGCTCGGTGATACGGCGAAGAAGAGTTGGCGATGAAGCACTCAGGACAATATCATCAACATATAGTAGCAAGTAAGCAACATCAGAGCCATTCTTGTAGACGAAGAGAGAAGTATCAGACACTGCTGCCACAAATCCCAAAGTCCGAAAAAATGAGGCAAACCGCTGGTGCTAGGCACGAGGTGCTTGCTTGAGGCCATATAGAGATTTTTGAAGAAGACAAACATGATCTGGTGCAGTCGGATCAACAAAACCTGGAGGCTGCTGGCAGTAAACAATCTCATTGAGATGGCCATGAAGAAACGCATTCTTGACATCCAATTGATGAATAGGCCAAGCATGAGAAGCTGCAATACTGAGAACGACCCGAATCGTGGCAGGTTTTACAACCGGACTGAAGGTTTCATCATAGTCAACACCATATCGCTGAGAGAACCCACGAACAACCCAGCGAGCTTTGTGGCGAGCAAGAGAACCATCCGAATGGTGCTTATGCTTGAAGATCCATTTACCGGAGACCACATTGGCATTGGGAGGTTGAGGAACGAGACGCCAAGTGTTATTGTCAATTCAAAAAGTAAAGGAAGAAGTGAATCAGGCCATAAATTGAGTGAGCACCGTAAACTGCTTTACCGTTTGGGGTTCGGTGGCAAGCAATCATATTTGAAGAATCATGACTTATGCAAACAAACTATTGCAAGACAGAGCCACAACAAATGTAGAAGACCTTGCTGGACTTCTGTGTTGGTAATAAGAGGCCCAGAATAATGAATAACAGTTCATTGGACTGAAGAAATGGTTTGTCTGAATGTGAAAAAGCCTAACCTAGTATATTTTGGCAATAGGAAATAGGTAATCATAACCTGCCGAAGGATAATATATGCAATGTAAATTAATGGTCATGGACACCTAATACAAATTGGTGGCAAAAACTTGTACATGCAAATTTACTGTGTTGAGCATTGTCATGAGGAAAAAAAAAAAAAAAAAAAATGCAAAAAAGGCACATCCAATGTAACATATATATACTATTGAAATTACCAGATAAATGGAATTTATTGAGCCTGGGAGTTGAGAACACATGTTACTTGGCAACTGAGGTAGGATTGTTTGGGTCTATCACCAAATCATTTTGGCCTTGAGATTATATATCTCCATCATCCAAGATCCTAGCAAGACATCCTTCCTTGTCCATATCTAGAGCAGCAGTAGTAGTGTAGGTGTAGTAGAAGCCTTAACTGGCTATGATAACTTTTATCCCAATGGAATGTTTTGACCTTAGTGCTTACTCCTGCTCAGAAGACTGAAGTGACAGAGACAGATGGCTTACATACAAACTTGGACTCCATTTGCTACACTACAAATGCCTTTCTTACCCTGATTTATATGGAAAACACATGCTCAAACAAATAGTGAGCAAGTTGGGATGCCTTAAAGTAAAACTATAGCCGCGTTTACTGATTTTTTCCAAGCTGCCTTTTGACATCATCACATACATTACAGATTCAAATATTTTCCACATCCATATTGACACATTCTCAACAACAACAACAACATAGCCTTTAGTCCCAAACTAGTTGGGGTAGGCTAGAGATGAAACCCATATGAAACAAGTATAAAAGACCACACACACACACAAAGGCATAAAGATGGTAGATAGAAAAAGAAACAAAGGTCACGGTTCAGGCTCGCTGATAGCTAAGCCTCCATCTGACGTGTTTTATCACGGAGTGCAGTGTTGACACATTCTCATTAAATATAATTTACTCAAACATGGAGTGCAGTGTTTTATCACGGAAAAGGCAATTGCCTTCTATTACACTCAATCTGACATTTGATTGTCTGACTTCTGGGTGAGGCATAGTTTGGATCCGTTAGTGTATGCAGGAGGCATGAGGAGTCGAAAACAAATATAATCCAGAGTACCACCATTAACATTCAGGGCCAGGTGGCCTAATAATTTCGCTAAGCATAAAATCTCTTTCATATTTCGTTTATTAAACATTTGTTCATAGGCAAGGAAGTGCTGCAGTATATAGCGCACCTCACAGTGGTTCATTATTGTGCACTGCTACTCTTCAGATTTTTATCAAACACGGGCATATAACACCATGTGCAAAGTAAACAGCAGATGGGGTCTTCGCGTTAGTGAGAGATGGAGGAAACATGGAAGGCACACTACCACGGCATGTATGCTAGGAGATCGAAGTGAAATAGAGAGGAAATTGCAGTTTATCTCGACGGGCATGCTATATCAGAGGCCCTCTGTCATCTACACGGTTTGGGGAGGTCGCCAGTCGCACGGACTTTGTTGCGGCACCCAGGAGATCCGCGCCCGCGCAGGCGCCCTGGTGCCAGGTGTGGCAATGGGGCAGCACTGGGTCAAGTGCGACGACGCGCTAACCGTAGGGCATGCCGAAGAGTCGGTGTGGAGCAGGCCCTAGGGCATTGCGGGGCAGCAGCGTAGGTGCCTGAGCGGCCGAGGAGACGGTGGATGTGGACGCGAAGGAGCTGCGACCGCGCCCATGTGCCATGATGCCACGACGGCGCAAGGAGGAAGGGCAGGGCGGGGGGTGCGGCGCTGGCAGGTGTGTTAAGGAAGTGAGGGGAGGGGAGTCTGCTGCGGATGCTTTTCTTTTGCAGCGGAAGCGAGAAGGTTCGGGATGGAGTGAGGGTGGCAATGTGGACGGCAGCCGATGTCCGGGCGTTGATCCAACGGTGCTGGTCAGCTTACTGTTCTGGGAACAGGGATATGAATCTGGAGCCGGAGGAGGAGCCATCTACGACTTTAGGAGTATAGGATGGACTAGTCAGTATTCCCATAATGCATATTATCTAAAGCATTTGATGACTGACTTTGACAATTGTGTACTTCAACTATTTGTTATACGTGTTTACTTTTAGGAACCTTATGAAATTCTAACTATTCAGGTACCTAGAGTTCACAATGTTTAGGCTATAGGATCTTTTATGCTGTGAATTTAATAGAGGTATGAAATTGAAAGATTGTTGCTCTTAATTCCAAGAGAAAGATGTCCTGATTTCTTTTTATGTTTGTTGTGAACTTGTGATAATTTAACTGATTTCTTTGTATGTTTGTTGTGAACTTTGTTATTGAGCCTTGGTTAAAGTTTGATAATTTAACTGACTTACATAATTCAGATTGTTGCAGCAGAAGCTTCAAAGCTTGGTATAAAGGGACCATGGATCACAAAGTCATACTTAGAAATGATCTTGGAGAGCAAAGGTATCATATTGTGTATTCCCTTAGGTTGCAACTGGACCTTCATGCTAATGAGTTCCTCATTGATTTTAGGGGTTCCACGACTAAATACACCACCACCAGTATCAAGCACCCTGCTAACTGAAAGTCAAGAAAAGAAAATTGCTGCACCTAAACCTATTCGTGTTTCTGCTGAAAACATTACAAATCTTGATGACTTGATGCAACCATGGACGAGATCTCCGCCCAAAAAGTTAGAACAGGAACATGTTTTGGCAAAATGGCAGTTTATCCCAGGTTGTTAACTTTGACTTTGTATTGGAATTTCGTGAAACTGTTTCCATGGAAAGAAAAGTAGAATAGCTTGGGACCACTGAGTCCAATGTATAGTATGATGATTATCTGCTACATGTTTTCAGATTCTTCTTCAAGAAGTAACATCCAGCTAGCCCCTTTGCCAGATTCTTATGACCTGGATAGGGGCCTTCTCCTATCAGTTCAAGCAATTCAGGTAAATGTTGCCATGAGTCCTATGCATTGTGAGGTTGTTTATATATTTAATTTAATAGATTAATTTAATAGATATCTCATTAAATGTGTATCATGTTATCTGTCAGGCATTGTTGGAGAACAAAGGATACCCTGTCATTGTTGGGATTGGTAATGCTTCCACGCTTTTTTTTTCTAACATAGTGGAACATGTTTAGTATTTAGACTGAAGTTGTAGACCAAACATCTACCTCACAATACTTGATAGGTAAACAAGCTATACCTGATTCTTTTGTCCTGGAAACAATCCAGTTGGTCTTAGAATTCCAATATCCTAATATTCACTCGGAATGAAGTCCTACTGAGTTTGTCAGTATCCTAATCCCTATTTCGCTTGGCGCTAGGCGGATTCTAGGCGCTGACCTGCCTAGCGCCTAGGTGAGATTAATCGCGCCTAGGCGTTCTCTAGGCGTTTCCTAGGCAATGCTGAATTGCTGAGGAAACATGAGCTGAGAAGGAGAGGAGACAAAGAGACAGCTAGACAAGGAGAGCCAAAGAGAAGGAGCAGAGGAGAGACAAGGAGCTCACGGGCGCCTGCTTCCTCTTTTCACGGGCCTCCTCTTTTTTTTCCTGCGTTCTTGCTTTCTTTTCCACTGCATGCCGCCTGCTTCCTCTTTTCCGGCATGCATAGCTGCTAAATCTGGCGCTTTCCTTTCCCCATGTGGCGCTCTGACTCCTTCAACACCACCTAGTCCGCCTAGGAGGCTGCCTAGACCCAAATCGACGCGGTACCCCTCCGACTAGCGCCCCCTCCGACTAGCGCCTAATCGCGCCTAGTCGCTGCCTAGGCGACGCCTAGCGGAACAGGGATCCTAATTGAATGGATATGCAGGGATGGTTGCTTCTTTGACTAGCAAACGACGAAAACTCTTCGACAGTCATACAATTATAAGCACAGAAATGTTCATGTTCTGGGTGTAAGTGGTGCATGCTTGGATAGACTATTAGTTGTAGCCAGAACTTCATTTTTATCACTGTATACTTTTGTGAATTGGGTTGTCCAAGTTTTAGTGTCATTACTGGCTTATTGCTTTTGTGTTCCTGTTGTGATTACGTATCATGCTGTCTTGGTGTCAATTTGAATGTAGATTTGATATATACATTGATTATGATCAGTGATGGTTACTCTTGGGGCATTCCTAGTGTGGTGAAAAAGGACCTTACGGCTGAGCAGGGAGCTTTTAAGGGATACATACTCTAGACATTGTTCTTAGACATGAAAAACTAGAGAACTACCTCTAGGCTTGAGACCTGACCACAATTAACAAAATGTGCAACAAATTGCACTCTTTCGTGTTGTCAGACATTGCCCATGGGAGAGAAGTAGAAAAGAGGGGGTAAAATGCAATGGGAAGGATGCCGGAGCGAAAAGTGGGGGACTAAATGAGGATGTTGCCCCATGGAGAGGACGGTCATTGATGTCTTGTTTGTTGGATTAGGTCTAACTTTCTTGACCAAATAGCAAGCATGGAACTTTACAAGAAGAACTTAAAAGAAAAGGATAATTGAAGTAACTTCCAATCAACTTTTGTTGGGGTTCAAAAAAGGCCAAGCTGACATGACATTTCACCCCAGCTTTCCTCCTCACCCAATCCCTCCTTCCCCTGGGGGTCCTGGATCTAAATGATAAGTCTTATGATTAGTGGCATTATGCTGATGATGAAGGAAGAGAGAGAGCTGCTTGATGGGGAAAGGAGATAAGGGCGGTAACTCTGGGTTAATTTGGGTGCAAGACAAGGCGAAAGATTGTGGGAAATGGATTGGAGATTGGGAAAAATGCTATGTATACTTTTCATTAATATGGGAATTGTTGCCCAAACATCTAGATCAAAAATCCTAGAGGTCAGCTTGACCAATGGGTTGCTTGGATTGAAAGCAATAGCAAATGTCTTAGTTCTTACAAAGGGGTGGCTGCTGCTTATATAGGCAGGGCGTCCACCAACTACCTAGAGCATATACTTGCATAAAGCAAGATGCTTAGCCTACTTGAGAACCAAGGCATCTCATGATCAACTTGAGAGCCAAGGCAACTCTACATTGCAAAAGTAAAGTGCAGCAAAGTAAGATACAAGTGCTAGGGGATAACCATCGGAGGCCAATCCTACCCCTCATCTCCTTAGGCCTAGCACTACATCAGAGGCCAATCCTACCCCTCATCTCCTGGAACTTGGACCTTCCCAGGGACTTGGTGAGTATGTCGGCTAGCTGATCAGCAGTGGGGATGTAGGTGGCCTTGATGCTCCCGTCTTCCAGGCACTCCCTGATGAAATGGAACTTAGTCTTGATGTGCTTGCTCCTGGCGCAGGCGGACCTCGACGCTGAGGTAGTAGCAGAGCAGGTCGAGGTCACTCATCTCGGAGCGATCCTTCATCGCGGTCTTGAAGCTCTCCACCTCCCTCCAATCTGCGTCGGTGATGATCAGATCGTCGACGTAGATGCCGACCAGCAGCAGAGTCTTCCTGCTGCCGCGCCGGTACACCGCCGCCTCGTGCGCGCTCTGCTGAAAGCCCATCTGCTTTAGCATGGCGTCTAGCTTCTCGTTCCAGAAGCGTGGTGCTTGCCGCAACCCGTACAACGCCTTCCTCAGGCGGTACACCTTTCCTTCTTCTCTAGTGACGGCAAAGCCCGGTGGTTGCCGCACGTACACCAACTCCTTGAGGTCGCCGTTGAGGAAAGCATACTTCACGTCCATGTGGTGGACCTTCCACCCTTCCTGCGAGAAGGACCCGCACAGATTCCATCCTTGCCGCCGGCGCGAACGCATCCTCGAAGTCGATCCCCTCTTGCTGCAGGAAACCTCGCGCCACCAGCCTCGCCTTGTGCTTGGTGACCACCCCCTTCTCGTCCTCTTCAGTTTGAACACCCACTTGAGCGAGATCGGGCGGTGGCCGTCGGGGAGATCCACGAGCTCCCAGGTCCGGTTCTTCTCGACCGCCTGGAGCTCCTGCTTCATTAGATGACCCTTGGCCTCCGCGTGGTTGGTGGGTTCCCCGACGTGCGTGAGGTGGAGCTGAGCAAAGAGATGCTCTACCAGGGCGACTCATCTCCGATGATGTTCGTCACCGTGCGGTAGCGGAGGGGCTCGTCGTCGCAGAACACATCTAGGCGCTCCTCATCGTTCTCCAGCGGCATGGCTAGTTCGATCGAGGGTGCGGAGGAAGATGGTGCCGCTACGGCCGTGGTCAGAGACGCTTGGGGCAGAGTGTTCGAGCTCTCCGTCTCAGCGCTGCTCTTCTCCCCCGGAGCCAGAGCAGAGGATGGTGAGCGTGGCGCGGATGTAGTCAAAGTAGAGCTTGATGAAGGCGTGTGTGTGCTCCCCCGATCCATAGTCCTCCACCTGCTCGACGACGAACTCCTCGTTCGCCAGAGCTTGCTCTCCTTTTAGGCAGTCCCACCCGTGGCTCTCGTCGAAGACGACGTCCCGCGAGACGCGCACGCGCTGGTGGATGGGTCGAGGACGCGGTAGGCCATAGCGCTGTCCGCGTACCCGATGAAGATCCCTGCGGTCATCCAGCTTCTTCAGCTGCGACAGATTCTTGGTGAATGCCACGCAGCCAAACGTGCGCAGGTGCCGCACATGCGTCGCCTTGCCATGCCAAGCTTCATATGGCGTCATGGCCTGCAACGCCTTGGTTGGAGTTCAGTTCAGCAGATGCAAAGCGGTGACCATGGCTCGCCCCAGAAACGCGCCGGCAGACTCCTTTGCTTCAGCAGTGCCCGCGCCATGGTGACCAGGGTCTGGTTTTGGCGCTCCACAACACCATTGTGCTGCGCCGAGTGAGGGGCGTTGTAGTGGCGCTGGATGCCCTCCACACAGTAGGTGGTGAACTCGCCGACGGTGAACTCCCGCCCGTTGTCCGTGCGCAGGGTGCGCAACTTCCTGCCACTCCGCTTCTCCGCCCGTGCCTGCAAGAGATTGATGGTGTCCGCGACCGTGTCCTTCATCATCAAGAGCGCCACTCACATGTACCGCGTGGCGTCGTCGACCACCAGCAGTAAGTAGCGCTTGCCACCGGGAGTCGCCGACAAGATCGGTTCGCAAAGATCACTGTGGATGAGCTCCAACGGGTCCTGCTCGCGGTACTGGGCCTCCGACAGGAACGGAGCTCGGCGGTGCTTCGTGATGACACACGTGTCGTAGAATTGCCCGACGTGCTTGATCGCCGGCAGCCCGCGCGCCATGTCCTCCTTGGACCGCCGGTGCAGCGCGTCGAAGTGGAGGTGGTCGTACCGCTCATGCCAGCGCCACGCCTCATCATCCTTGCGCGTGGCGAAGCAGAGCGTCTTGGCGGTGCCGATGTGGAGAATGTAGAGCCGGTTCGTGCTCTGTCGGACCTTGATGAGGAGCCGCTCACCTCGGTCCCAAATCCTCAACCACCCAAACCACCCATGCTTGATCTTCCCTCGTCGAGCTGCCCCAAGCTCATGATCGAGTTGCAAAGCGCCGGGATGAAGTACACCCCGTGGAGCACCCTGTGCTCGCCGGTCTTCCCTCGTCGAGCTGCCCCAAGCTCATGATCGAGTTGCAAAGCGCCGGGATGAAGTACACCCTGTGGAGCACCCTGTGCTCGCCGGTCTTGGCCTCAAAGATGATGGAGCCGACGCCATGAATCTCCACCTTCGACTCGTCGCCGAACCTCATCGTGCCTCTGGCCGTCGTGTCCAGGTCGGTGTAGAACTCGCGCCGCCCGGTCATATGGTGAATGGTGCTGGTATCCAAGTACCAACCATCGATCTTGGCGGCGGCGGCAGGCTCGGAGTGGAGGAAAGCCGTCGCCTTGGGCTCGCGGATGTTGAGCGGTGCCGACTTGGTGTAGAAGGAGGAAGCATGAGCTCTGCTGCCGTCCTCTGCTGCGTCCATCTCCACGAATCCGCACGCCACAACGCACGGTCGTCCTCTGCATCCGCCACGTGCGCCGTGTCGCCATGCTCACGATCGCGGCGAGTATGGGGGCAATCATGTGCCTAGTGGCTGGCACGGTTGCAATTGAGGCAGAGGTCGTCGCGGTTCGGCCACCGATCACCTCCAGCTCCTGCCTTTTCCCCTCCTCCGCCTTGATTGCTGCCCTTCGCCTTGTTCTTCTTGCCGCCGCGGGGACGACGGCGGCGGTCTCCATCCTTCTAAGGCCCAGCTCCCTCCTCCTTGTCGAAGGCCCGCCACTGCTCGGCGGTGTACAGGAGCTTGCCGGTGCTCGCCTCCGTCACCTGCGCACGCTCGTGATACTGTGTCGCCTTGAGGTGCCCAGTGACGTCCTCGATCTTGAGTGCCCTGAAGTCAAGCAGCGTCTCGATGGAGAGGACCAACTGCTCGTACTTCTTGGCATGCACCGGAGAAACTTCTCCATGGCGCAGCCCTCGTAGAGGTCGGTGTCGCCGTTGCACGCCATCTGCTCCATCAGGTTGGTCAAGCGCAAGGCAAAGTCTTCAACTTGCTCACCTGACCGAAAGGTGAGATCTTCCCACTCGCCATAGAGCCGCCGCATCGTGGCGCGCTAGACGCGCTCACCTCCGCCTCCGACACGCCGCGTCGTGATCGCCTCCCAGGCAAGCTTGGCGGTGGCCTTGTTGGCGATGGCGGCGCTCGGCTCGGCGCACGGCCGCGAGAGGGCCTCAAGGCCCGCCGATCCTCCTCGTGCCGACGCCGCCATAGTGCACGTCCCTCCCACGAGCCCGCGGCGCTGGAGCTTCACCTTCATGAGCGGACTCGGTCGTGGTAGTTGGCGCGGGTGAAGCGGGCCGCCGCCCGGTCGGATCCCGGTACACCCGCACCCCGGGAGCACCCCCGCAACGCCGCTCACGGTGACGGCGTGGCGGCGGCGGCACTCGGACTCCTCGATCCTCCCGCCCCGCCTCCTTCCTCCTCCTTCACCTCTGGCGCGGCGCGGTCGGGCGGGCGCGGCGGCCTTCGGCGCGGCGCCACGGCCTTTTGCGGTGTAGGCCGCCAAGACTCCGAGCCCGTGGTGGCGCTGCCGTTGCCTTCGGTAGAACCGTTTTGGGGCGCGCCATCAAGACTCCCGGAGCCCGTGGTGGACATGGTGGCAGCGGCTGCCGTTAGAACCCTAGGTCGCTCGTTGTCGCTCGGTAGAACCGTTTTGCCGGCATCGGCATCCCGGCGCGGTCTCTGGCTGGAAGTGGACATGGTGGCAGCGGCTGGGAAGCCTTGCTAGAACCCTAGGCTCTTGATACCAATTGTTGCCCAAACATCTAGATCAGAAATCCCAGCGGTGAGCTTGACCAATTGGCCGCTTGGATTGAAAGCAATAGAAAATGGCTTAGTTCTTACAAAGGGGTGGCTGTTGCTTATATAGGCAGGGCCTCTACCAACTACCTAGAGCATATTCTTGCATAAAGCAAGTTGCTTAGCCTACTTGAGAACCAAGGCATCTCATGATCAACTTGAGAGCCAAGGCAACTCTACATTGCAAAAGTAAAGTGCAGGAAAGTAAGATAAAGTGCTAGGGATAACCACTGACAGGAATCTCATGTTGAACTCCAACATAACCTTATACACGACAAAAACTTTATCTCCACTTCTTAAGGCTCATTGTGACCTCGTACACTGTAAATATTAGGAAATTTCAAATGACATTACAATATCGAGTACATCACTATTGAGGCATGCACCATGGAGTATTAGTTTTGGGTCTTTTTGGAAATTCTGCTATAGTTGCACCGACTCTCTCCAATCTCTCCCTCCCCCTCTCTCCCTCCTCTCCCTTTTGCTCGCTCTTGCTTCATATTTCATTAGAGGGTTTTGGTACAAGTGCTTAAGTTAGTACTATTTGACCTCTTACTCTTTGTAGGTGGTCCTAGTGGATCAGGTAAGACAAGTTTAGCTCAGAAGATGGCAAATATAATTGGCTGTGAAGTTGTAAGCTTGGAAAGTTATTACAAGCCTGAACAAGTGAGAGATTATAAGTATGATGACTACAGCTCATTGGATATTGCTTTGCTCACTAAGGTGATGTATCTCCTTTTTGTTTCCTATGCTAATATACACTTCAAACGCTTTGAAATTTCTGAACATGCAATGTTAGTCAGAACTGGTGGTAAGGCAGCTATTGAATTTCCTTCTCTTAGTATCAATGCAGCTGGCATATATATGACTCTGATACTATGGTATTTTGAAGGTGTGGCAATTAATTACTCCGAAAGTTAGCAAGCACAGATGCTGATATTAGCATTTTTTCCACATTCAGAGTGCACATATTTTTTTTGGCGAATCATTCTTAGTAAATAAATAAACTTAAACAATGTAAAGGATGAATCAGCTGATAAAAAATCATTAGAAATGAGCTGATCTCCATTTTACATGTCAGAATCATGGCTGTACATAGCGGTAAGCGGTAACAAAGATGAAGAGCTTATACTCATAACTGGCTTGCTAAGTACAAGTCATGAAATACTTTTAGGCCTCTATAAAATTGGCCTATGTGCTGATCGGTTTTGCACTTATATTATGATGAAATAAAGAGAGTAGTTTGGTACTGTTAAGGTGTTAATTCATGATCTGAGCCTCTGAGGCCCAGTTGCAGTCCTTTCGCTTCTGCAGCCCTAAAAGACCTATTTTCCTCTCCCTTCTTGCTGACCTAGCTTAACTTTGTTGGTCTTGTTTCTGCTTGTACAGCCTGTGCAGTTCTCCTAGTTGTAGCCCCCTCTTTGTGCAGTGGTGTTGTTTCTTTTTGTTGTTGATTTTTAATAAAATCCTTACAGTGGGGGTCCCCCTGCTGTATTTAATTTTCAAAATTCATGATCTGAGCAAGTATATTGTTTAGTCGCTACTGTGTCTAAAATGTGTATATGAATTATTATAACACAGAACATTATGGAAATCAGAAATAGTCATAAAGCGGAAGTTCCTTGCTTCGACTTCGAAAATTTCAGCAGAAAGGGGTTCAAGGAGCTTCAAGTTTCTGAGGAAAGTGGAGTGGTAAAGTATATATCCATCCAAGCCTCTCATCTAGTACATTTTACTTTGTTTCAGGAGGGCTATTTTTTTTTTCTATGCAATCTTTTTATGAAATTTGTCAACTATTGTATTGGAAGTATCGGGTAATCCTCTGGTGTATTGTAATATTTTCTGAATATGCAACTCCATACCTCTGTTCAAATGGTTGTTAGTTTCATTAAATGGTATGCTTAGTAGATAGATTAATGAAATGTAAAGTTGAGAGAATTTAAATATTGCCAACACTCTCACGGTACAACTGGTCAGCGCAACACACTAAAGATGGTTGGCTGAGCCAGCCCGGTTCGAGTCATGGCACCATCTTCTTAAGACAAAAATCAGGGGGACATCTCTCCCCCTGGTCGAGTCTTTTTTAGAATTGAAATATTTGTATTTGAACAAATGGAGACACTGGGTCAAATTAGGTTGAGATTGACAATATTGTTTTCCAAATATTTATAGTTTATACTTCTCTTTAGGCACTTCCTTTGTTCCAAATTATGATTCACTTTTTTTTCTCGAACTACAAAGGAGAGTTGCATGTCATTTCATTAAGATAGGAAAAAAAAAATGAGCTGAGAAAGAACCAGGACTTGAGGTTCCCAACACACACACAAGGCAGACTATGCTTGTGACAAAAAAGAAAACATGACCATCATACCACACCGGTGGCTAAACCCCCAGGCCCTGTGGTCATTGACCTCGCTAGGAGGTCACTGAGCTTGGAAGCATCTGCCATGCACCAAAAGCTACACTCATCCCCTGTGGTTTGTAAAAGCCCTTGAACGTTTGGAGAAGCTCCTTCTAATACAGAAGGGTTCCGATGTTTCCAGGTTGCCAGGAAACAAGAATGATGAGGGAATTCAAAGCCTTCCTCATCTCCTTCGGCACCCTTTTGATAGCCAACCTCCACCACCGGAGAAATTCGATGTCGTTGGCGAAGGTGCAACAGCGACAAAGTTAAAATGTTGAAGAATCTAGGCCCATTTGCTTGCTTGGCTGATTTTCTTTGTGCTCCATCTTGTGCTTGGTGCTCTGTTCTGCTTGGTCTGCTGTCTGTTCTGTGCCCATGCATTCAATCCTCTGTTGTCCACCGATTTGGTTATCAGCCATTTTTTTTCTCTGGTTAGGTGAGTCCGTCTATTTAGCTAAAAATCATCATCATTGATGCGGCTATGGCCTCTTGGTCTCTTTTGTAGCCCATTTTGCTACACTTCATGATCAATGACTGTTTATTTTGTCGTCATCACCATTCTATCATACTTGTAAGATAGTAGAGAGGGATGCGTATAATGTTGTGGATTGTATTGCATTGAGGTCTCGGCCAGTATATATGAGAGTACATGACTTAGGGGGTAAGGCAACCCCTGGGATACATATGGCAGGATATGATATGAATATCTAAACTACCAAAGATACTCTAAATACTTCCCCGCAGTCACAGCGAAAACACCACAAGAAGCCGAAAGCGGGAGCCATCGGACTAACATCCCCCTCAGTCATAACGTCAGTGTGGTGCGGATGCTGCGACTGGAGAGAAACCGGCGAGTAACTCATGCGGATGGTAGCCCTTTGTCCCGATGTCGAGGTAGCCAAGTTGGAGGGCGAGTAGCCATGGTCGAAGATGCCGTGCGTAGGATAGTCGTGGGCGACGTAGGGCTGTCGAGGTTGCCGAAGACGAGGGAGCCACACATGGAGCCGCGGGCGCACGAGGAGGCACCATGATGGTGGCGTGACGAAGAAGGCGCCGAGGACGAAGATGGCGACGCGTCGAGGCAGTCGTAGAAGGAGTGATGCCAAAGTCGATGCTGTCAGGCCATCGGGCGACACATGCTCGGGTTTGCTAGGCCCGAGAACGCGTCAGGGACGATGGGCACGCACCGCCGGTGTTGCCAATACCGGACGTACAAGGGAGGATGCACAACCAGATGCCGTCGCCTGGGGGACCAGCAGAGAAGGCCTCCGCAGCGGTCGTAGGCGCTGAAGAACGGCGTGGTAGAAGATGCCGACACGTGCTGTTGCTTGGAGTAGAGGTGATGGCGACACTGGCGACGGTTGTGCTGGACAAAGCGAGGAGGTGATCCCGGATTATCCGGCGCAAGGCTGAATGGTCCATGCGACGCGGCGGTGGTGCTCGGAGGAGACGGCGAAGAACTCGTACAGCTTGCGGAAGACCCTGGGCGTGTGCAGCGACGCGTAGTCGTTGACAAGGTCGTGGACGTGGTCGGCGGCGGTGAGGAGGCAACGGTGGAGAAGACCACAGGTGGCGCCAGTGCTGCCCGAAGCAGCGGCAGCCCTCCGTACTCGGTGAAGGTGCGGTCACGAGGAAGACGTATGCCACGGGAGCTGGGTGGATCACGCACATCGGCTGATCAGACCGAGCAGCGTGAGGTGAGACGACGGTAGGAGAAGTCAGTGGAGACGTCCCGATCGATGGAGGCGAAGACGATCTGACGAAGGACGACTTGCGGAAGAGGCGGCGACATAGGCAATGGCACAGGCTAGCGCCCCCGGGTGCCGGCCATCTCGCCATGCTGCACGGACGTAGAGGAGGAAGAAGCCGGTGAAGTCGATGCCGATGTCGGAAGTCGTGGCGCGTGGTCGACGGGTGGTGGGTGACGCAATCCCGCTCAGTGATCTCTTTGTGCTTCCTTTGGCTTGATTTGGCACATCTCTATACTATTGTCGAGTTTAAAGTCTCCAAAGCAAGGTTCATAGTTGAAGAATGAGGTACTGTTTTGTGCAGACTTTAGGTATTTGCTAAAGTACAGGTTGTGAAGGCAGTGCCCTCTTGTGGAGATCATTTTTTACATCGACATTGTTCAAGAGTTGCACGCTTCGACAACATCTTCTATTTTAAATTTTGGATGATTTGAAGTCTAGTTCATAGTGCCAACTCTCAAATGCAACGACATTGCACTCATGTTGCATTTAAGAGAGTGTGTTAAGTGTAGTAGTCAAGGGTATTAGTGTAATCTCATAGTCTTGGTTTTCCCTCTGGCTCGTGTCTCTCATGTACTCTACATATAGTATGATTAGTTACATTTTGGGCTCTACATATTTGGCCTCAATATTATCATCCAATTCAGTCTTTCTTTAAATTCATACCAAATGGAACCCAACATAGGGCCTAAACGAAACGGTAGGGGGTCTGTTAATGATTATTAAGTGTGTGTAAACGTATGATTAGTTACATTTTTTAGAACCGTGGATTCTCCATGAAATATGTTTCGATAGTACATCTATTTAAGCTTGTAAGTGTTAATAATTTTTTGAAATGACACAGTTCTCCTGCGTCCTTCGCCTTAAAAAAAATAAAAAAACCTAGGACAACCAAAGTGAGCTGTGATTTGGAACAGAGGGTGTATTACAATCTGCAATGCTTAGATCTCATGGATGAGGATTGAGTGATCCTTTCATGATTTAAATTTGCATACCAGGTCATCTTTGAAGGTGTCTATACTCTACATCCTGCTATAAGGAAATTTCTGGATTTGTGGATTGCAGTTGTAAGTCCCTTCTCAAATCTTCAACAAATTTCTAGTCCGGTTCCATCATTTTTCTGTATATTGTAAATATTTCTTTTGAGAGTAACATATTCCCTGGCACTAGGTTGGTGGAGTTCATTCACACCTTATTTCAAGAATACAGAGAGACAAGAATCGTGCTGGCTTTTCTATTTCCCAGACTGAAATCATGACCACTGTGTTTCCACTGTTTCAGCAATACATTGAACCACATCTTGTCCATGCTCATGTTGGTACAAGAAACATAATTGTTGACCTATTTTTTTTCACGTTACAGAACTTTCAATACTGTGCTGTTATGATGCATCCAGTAAGTTTGTGTACTTATGCATGGTTATTTCTCCACTTGCTTGGCAGCTTAAGATTCAAAACGATTTTGATCCTGTGCTCTCTCCTGAAAGCTCGCTTTTTGTTTTAAAAAGTAAAAAACAGGTAAACATACAACTTTATATTCCCACATTTCCTATGGTCACCCTTGGTGCTAGGTGATAGTTGGGAGACAGATTATTGCTTTGTACCTAATAGGTCATCGGTATGCTTATTTGACTGCCTAGGCTAGATATGGGCTCTTGCCCTTTTCTCTCTTCTTAATATAATAAAGCGCAGGTCTCCTGCGTTTTCGAGAAAAAAAAAAACTTACTACTGGGGTTTTATCTCTGAGCACCTAGGAAGCCATCTAGGGAAACAATGTGCATTCCATGTTTTGAGTGGTGATAAGTTTTTGCTCTATTGTTAGGTGTCATACCAAGACATACTGAAGGTACTAGAAGCTAGTAAAGTCTGCAGTTCTGTCCAGAACTTTACTGATGTGTACTTACGGCTTCCTGGCATACCAACAAATGGCCAGCTGACAGAAGGTGAGTGTATCCGGGTCAGAATTTGTGAAGGAAGATTCGCATTGTTGATACGAGAGGTATGCACACTTTTTTTTTTTTTTGTTTCCATTATGTTTCTTTGACATGGGTCTGTAACATGTTGCCTTTTCTCTTTCCTTCAATATTTGCTAGCCTATAAGGGAAGGAAATTTTATTATCCAGCCAAAGGTTGATTTTGATATTAGTGCCAGCACTGTTGCAGGGCTTCTTAAACTTGGGTAAGTGCTGCATTATTTGACTTCATCCATCTCTTTACATATTACAGCGGAAAAATAGAATGGACATTCTTTTATTTGAATACTGGTGCGCTAGGTGTAAACATCATAATCTTGAGTTGTTGGTTAATGTGTCACTTGTTGGATTTGTTAAGGTGTACTAGTCAAAGGGTATTAGTGACTAGTACACCTTAACAGGATTTAATTGCCATTTTTAGTATAATATGCTTGTGAGGGTTCAGTAATGGGATGTGTGAGGAATAGAATTTGTGGAATAGGATGATTTACATTGAGCCTCTCGTGCGGTATATATAGAATTTACATGACTTGGTTGTGAAACTGGGACATGGGTCTTGATGCCAAATAGCTCTATCGTAGCCATGAGGTTTTCTAATACTGGAGAAGAAAACTGACGAGTAGCTCATGCAAAGCGATAGCCCTTTATGCCCATGTCGATGTAGACAACTGTGAGCATGAAGTAGCCATGGTCGAAGTCTACGTAGTTGTTGTCGTGCTGTTGATGCCTACATAGTTGCACATCAAGCCATGGGCGCAAAAGAGGTGCCATGGTGATGACAGAGACATGTCTTGTCATGGAAGAGGGCGATGTCGTGGTCAAGGTAGTCAGATCTGTTGATGCAGACAAAAAATGGAAAAAGGTGAGAAAGGGAGGGTCGATGTAGTCAAGTCGCTAGGGATGAAGTGTGTGTTGGGGTTGCTAGACCTAGTAACTCATCGAGGATGAATGCATCCACTACTCTTGTCAGTATTGGATGTACTAGGTAGTTGACCCCAACTATACACCAATGTCCAAGGGACTAGTATAAAAGGACTTGATGATAGTTGCGATGTGCGGAACGGCGGGGGTAGAATGTGCAGATGCAGCCCTGTGTTGCCCGAGTAGCCTAAGTAGGTAGAGGAGAGATGATGATGGTAGCAACGAGGTTGAAATTAGAAGCATTGTGGGAGCAGACGCTCTTGTGTGAAGGCGAGTAGTCTAGGTGGACGCTGTTGCTTGAGGCGAGCAATCCTAACACAATGTACGGTAGGCTGTGGTGGTAGTGCTCGATGTTGGCGATGAAGACCTGATTAGGTTGAGATAGATGGCGCACAAGACATTGCTTAGCATAATTGTTATTTGTTGATGCACTGGCGATCTTGATGCAATGATGAGGAGACATTGGTGGTGCTGCTGCGTAGTAGCCCTGCTGCTTGTAGAAGATGTGTGTTGCACGAGTTGGGTGGATCATGCACATTCGGTTGCTCGTGTGGGCGAGGTGAGACGACGATGATGCAAGTCGACACAGGCGTCCCCCTCTGTTGTGGGAATGGAAACCAACAATAAAGGCATGCGGATGCAATGTCTGGAGAAGCGACGTGGGAAGGCATCCCTTTGGCGTCGCATGTCCGCCGTGGAGGTTGGTGTAGTCGATTTTGACTTTGGAGTAGATATGTGCAAGATCAATGGGTGATTGGTGACTTAACCCTTTCTGTAGTTGGAAAAAAATGATATGGGTACACAGTTGGGTGCTCATAGCAGACACGCCCCACCCACCATAATGTGATACTGTTGTGTGGTGGCGTTGGGCTCTCGTCCAGATGGGGTTAGTGGCAAAGGCTGTCCTGGCAGAGCTGGGTGGGTAGCGGGATCTAGTCGATCTAGGAAGCGGCGGAAGAATGGAGGCTGGTTGGATATCGTCTGCCTGGATGGGTGGCGGGATCTAGTCGAACTAGGAGGCGGCGAAGGAGTGGAGGCTGGATGAGCATCCTCCGGTGACACACATGTCTTGGTAGCAGGCTCAGAGAAACAGAAGCAAGCGGTGTGTTGGGGCCAGATCCGCCCACAAAGACACCCGATGGCTGTGCCCCCGGCGGATATCGAGCTCCACAGGGCACATGGTGTGGATGTGATGTTCTGCCCTAGATCTGAATCTGAACTCGTGATACCATGTAGGAGGGAGAAAATTGGTGGAATACCATGTTGGCTGTATTGCCAAGTGGCTACCTGTTTTGGCCACTGTTAAACGTCAACTTACCAGAACCAAGTAAACAAATTCTATATGCTTCTTGAAATATAAGAGAAAATATATTATAAAGGTTCAATTAATGGTGCAGTGGAACTTATGACTTCTTGGGAACTGTGCTGTACTAACTGAGCTTTGTAACATCATTTAGTAATCTTTCAATTGACATGCTAAAGTCTATCCAGATATTTCCTGTAGGAACACACCGCACACCCTAATCAGGGGGGTGACCTTCATTATATAGACTAATAGGCTAGGGTTACAATGTACAAGGCCAATGGGCCAGACGCCCAATATGGGCTGACTATTACATTCTAACACCCTCCCTCGCCTTAGCGGAGTGTCACGAACACAAATATTTGGACCTAAAGTCGGCGAACAACCGTATGCAGGTAACCCTTTGGTCATAATGTCCGCGAACTGATGAGATGATGGGACATGGAGCACCCGAACCTGTCCCAAAGCAACCCTCTCGCGGACGAAGTGAATATCTATCTCAATATGCTTTGTGCGACGATGATGAACTGGATTGGCGGTCATGTAGACAAAGATCGACATTGTCGCGATGAGACGGCGTCGCCGAAGAGATGGGTGCGTGGAGCTCCCGGTAACCGACGAAGCCAACAAGTCTCGAGCCACGGCGTGCGCAAGAAGACGATACTCGGCCTCCGCGACTTTCGAACGAGAGACCGAAGTCCGGGCGTTTTGAGGACCGGGGAGACTAGGTTGTCGCCGAGGAAGACACAAAGAGATGGGAGCCGAGGTGGAGCGCGAGAGTCCGGACAACCGTACCCCAATCAAGATCGAGTAGGCGATCAAGCCGGTGATGCCGTCGTGCCGATGTGAAGCCCGGTGGATGGTGGTGCCCTTGACATACCGCAAGACACGCTTGAGCATCGCAAGATGAGGCTCTCGCTGGTCGCGGCATGAAGAGGCAAACTCGCGAACCGCATAGGCGAGGTCCGGCGAAGTCGCCGCGTGAGGTACCGAGAGCACCGGCGAGCTCGCGGTATCGAGTAGCATTCGCCACCGGAGCGCCGTCACCAGCGGAGAGCTTGGCATGAGTGTCCCTGTGGGTCGCCAGAGTGACACTCACCATGCCGGGCGCACATTGGAGCAGATCCACAACGCATCGGGCGCCGAGAGAGGAAGAGGCCGCCAACGGATCGCGTGACGAGACCCCCGAGGAAGTGATGAAGATCCCCGAGATCCGTCATGTCGAACTCGGAGTGAAGAAGCTCGGTGAGGAGGCGGCGAAGAAGCGAGGTCGACGAGGCTGTCGGGATGATGTCGCCGACGAGACCCGATGAAAGTAGGCGATGTCGGCACCCGCTTTGTAGACAAAGAGGGACGGTCGGAGGTCGGCAAAGTGAAGCCGGACCGCTGGACGAAGCCGAGAACCGTTGGTGCCACGCCGGCGCCCGCTTGAGTCCGCATACAAGGACTTTTGGGAGAGAGACATGGTCGGGGAGCCGCCGGGTCGACGGAGGCTCTGCAGCGGCTGGCCGGGCAATAGACGGTCTCGTTCGGGGATGGCCGTGGAGAAAGCGTTCTTCACGCCCACCGATGTATCGGCCGAGGAGCGAGAAGCGGCGATCTGCCGAGGACGGCCAGATTGTGGGCGGTTTAACAACCGGCTGAACGCCTCGCCGTAGTCGATGCCGCATCGCTGCGAGAAACCACGAACAACCCATCCGGCTTTATGACGAGCCGTGAGAGCCGTCCAAGACGATACTTGTGCTTGAAGACCCACTTTGCCGCCCTAAAGTGATGACGCGTTGACGCGAGGTGGTCGAGGGACGAGACGCCAGTGCCATTGTCCACGAGCGCCTTGTATTCCTCGGCCATGGGCGCGCCGCTTGGCATCGGCGAGCACGGGCGCTGGAGTTTCAGAATAAGGCAGCCCGAGAGGGAAGCCGGGCCGAGACCGCCGCTGTGAAGCCGTATCACGCATGGGCGGCGGCATTAAGAGCCCGCTCTCCGGGAGCGAGCCCGGATCGGCACCGCCGCCGCGGTGCCCCGCTATCAATTGCAAGTGGGGCCGGCTTGGGGCCGGGGGGCGGAGGGAGTTCCGCCGCGGGCCGGAGCCGGGGCCGGATTTAGCGGCGGGACGTAAAGTGGAGGCCGTGTCGGCCGCGACCGCCGACCGCGCAGCGACAGGGGCCGGGCGCCGGCACCGCGGGCAGTGGTCTATCTGAGGTATGCTTTGGCGCCGGCCGAGGGAGGTGGGCGGCCGAGGCACACGTGGCGCGGTAGGCGCCCCGGCGAGGGACCCGTGCCACAAGATGGGGGGTCCGGCCCGACCGGGTCGCTATCGTCCTTCGAGGGGCCGCTGGTGCTCAACGCCCATGGTGGACGAGAGTACCGCGTAGTATGTGTCGTGAAATTCAGAATGTAAATCCCCGAGAATCCCGGCCGAGGCTTGGAAGCCGCAAACGGAAAGTGAGTCTCATCGAAAAAACAACGGTCGCGAGATGATGATCTTTGCGATTGAGAGGTCAAGACACCGGTAGCCCTTTTCCGGGAAGGAGGGTAACCGAGGAAGACACACGCCGGCCGAGCGAGGAGACAATTTTTGGGGAGTCGTGGCACCGAGGTTCGGATAGCATAGGCAACCAAAGACTCATGGAGTAGTCTGGCATCTTGCGGTAAAGGAGATGATAGGGAATACCATTATGTATGGACGATGAGGGCCGCCGGTTGATCAGAAACACGGCGGTGGAGAGAGCTTCGACCCAATAGGATGGAGGCATAGCGGCGTGAATCGGTGTGCGAACGACGTTGTTCGGTGAAGCGAAGCATCCGCCAGCTTTCCCGCTCGGGCGGATGTGTAAGGGCACGAGGTGCGGAAGGTGATGCCGCTGGCCTGGCCGTAAAGGTAGCGGTGGCTTTGTTGATGAACTCGGTGCCATTATCCGCCTGAAAAAAACAGCGCACAGGGAAAACTGAATCGTGTATGAGCATAAGCAACAAACTGAACAATATGGTCATGAACTTCGGATTTATGTCTTATAGGAAACGTCCAACAATAATGAGTATAATCATCAACTATCACAAGATAGAATTTATAACCAGAAAGACTCGAAACTGGAGAGGTCTAGGCATCACAATGAACGAGTTCAAAGGGTGCTGATGTACTAGAAACTGAACTAGCAAATGGCAGTCTAGCGTGTTTGCCTAGCTGACAAGCATGACAAAGGCGGCAAGCTGCTTTATTACACTGGATAGCTGATAGTTTATGTAGAGTAGTGACGACGGCAGGTGCAGGATGACCAAGGCGGGAGTGCCACAGCTCCGGGGAGACGACAGCGACATGGCAGCGAGGTGGTAGGCGATGTGGGATGGTGTAGAGGTCCCCGCTGCTATTGCACCGAAGGAGGACCGTCTTGGTCTGGAGATCCTTAACAGAAAAACCAGAGGCGTCAAACTCAATAGAACAGTTATTGTCGCGAGTAAGCTGTCGAACGGATAACAGGTTACTAGTGAGTTGTGGAGCGACAAGAACATTATTAAGATGAAAAGGACGATCAGCTATTTGAATAAGAGAAGTGCCACGACTAAGAGTAGGAATGGATTGACCGTTGCCAACCGTAATGGAGGACGGTGGCGACAGGAGACGGGAGAGTAAAATACCGTCATTGGAGGACATGTGGGATGTCGCTCCACTGTCCATGACCCAAGGTGGAGATGCTCCCCGAACCGCCATCCGGTTGAGAGCGGCAATCGGCCCGGCCGCATCCCACCGGCCGGAGGCCCGTCTGACGCCGGGCCGCCGGAAATGGAGAACCGGGCGGCGCTGAAGGCTGTGTGTGCCCGTGGAGGAGGCACATGAGGCGTCCACCGCCGCCGCCGCCGCCTTTGTGGTGGCCACGGACCGCCCAAGGGTTGTAGCAAACCCAAGGGGCCGGCCGAGGAGCCCGACGCCCACCGGCCGCCACCTTGCGTTGTTTGCACCCGCCGCCGCCACGCCTTGCTGCCTGGTTGCCGCCGGGTTGCCGCCGCTGCGCCCCTTGCCCTTGCCCCCTTGTTTTGCCACGGCCCCCACGATTGTTGGGTGCGACGAGGTGGACGGCGGGCGGCGGCGCGGGGAGGTCGTGGAGGGGTCGTGGAGGGAGGCGGAGAGCTGAAGCCGAGCATGTTGGTGGCAGCCTTGAAGTCGGGAGCGGCGACGTGTTGGCGATGATGTCCGCGAAGTGGTGGCGGGCGGGGGTGAAGGCCGCCGAGAAGGTTGAGCACGAGCTGCGCCGGGAGATGGTGTGGCCGACCTCCCGGAGAGCATCAGCGTGCGCTTCATCCGCCGGGCGTAGGCGTCGACGAGAGGTCGCCCGGGACAAGTTGTGGAATTCCCGCCGAGGACAACCGCTGGCGAGACTCCTTGTTCGCTCGAACAGCCTCGATGGAGACGATAGGGCGCGTGCATCCCGATCGGGTTCCATGGCGAGGTCGAGAACGGTGTCGTCGATGGAGCCGTACATCCAGCCACGAATGCACGCGTCCGGCTGGGACCACGTGGGGTCAGTCGGGCGTGCAGCCTCCGTGCCGTCGATGTGGCCGAGCAGCCCGTACTTGGCGCAGAGGGCGGTGAAGAACGCCTTCCACTTGGAGTAGTTGGGGCGCCGAGGTCGAGGGCGATCGGCACCGCCGCTTCACGTTGACGGAGGTGTAGCCGGGCGTAGAAGTGTGCGGAGCGACGGCATCCGCGGAGCGCCGGAGGTGCCGGAGCCGAGGACGCCGGAGGTGCCGGAGGAAGACGAGGAAGACGTCATGGCGATGGCGCTGATGACAGGGCGCGGCTACAGAGCGGCGCAGGGAAATCGCGCGCTCGGGCCGCCGCGGGCGACGCGAGGAGTCGAGTCGCGTGGCTGGGGCGGGTGGCGGCGCTGAGGAGGTGCGCGCCTAGGGCGGGTGGCGGCGGCGACGGCGGCGCTGCCTGGCGGGCGCGTGGCGCGAGGAGTCACGCGCGGCTGGGGCTCAGGCGGGTGGCGCGCGACCGCCACAGAACGCACGGGCGGAGGAGGTTCGGGCGAGCGGAAAGAAGGGATCGACGTAGGAAAGAGTCGGGCGAGCGGAAGGAAAGGATCGTAATTTGCTCTGTTACCATGTAGGAACACACCGCACACCCTAATCAGGGGGGGTGACCTTCATTATATAGACTAATAGGCTAGGGTTACAATGTACAAGGCCAATGGGCCGTACGCCCAATATGGGCTGACTATTACATTCTAACATTTCCTATACTATGTGAGCCTTCTTAAAGTTATTTTGATGACTATGATATATATATTAATTTATTTTCATTTCTGTTTTGTAGTTACCAAGCTGCTGCTTATATTGAAGCTTCTGCCATCTTGATATATATATTAATTTATTTTCATTTCTGTTTTGTAGTTACCAAGCTGCTGCGTATATTGAAGCTTCTGCCGTCATTTACCAAGATGGAAAGGTTATTATGTTCCTTCACCACTGTAGCGCTTATTTTTTATTTGGAGTAAAGACCACATACTACTTGGCGAACTGAAACATCTTAGGAGGAAAAGAAAGCAAAAGCGATTCCCCGTAGTAGCAGCAAGCGAAATGGGAGCAGCCTCGGCTACCCTCTAAATGGACAAAGCGTTTTTGTTTTTAAAAATCTCTCTGCTCCTGTGCTATTATGCCATTGTGAAATTTGCTGGCACATTTCTAGGTTTGCTTGATTATTATGAATGCCTTCGTAAGTGGAAAGATTTATCAAAGTATTGTTACATATTTATCCTGTAGACTTAGAAATTTGAAGTTCAAGAGGAATTCATAATTTGGAAAATGAAAACTACAATCTGTTGCTAGTCATAACATTTGGGTGTTAGTAATTTTATTAGTAGTTGTACAGGAAATAAATACTATAATGATGAAAATGAACTGAATGCATGAATACTGTGGATGAAGAATCTTGTAAGGGGGCACAATCCTACTGATCACTCCTATTATTATACCTCTATCAGTATGGTTGAACATATGAATTTAACACATTTGTCTCTCATTTTGTGGTTTAAAACTGCTTCGTTAATAACTTTACATACCTAATAAAGCTATTATCATCTTATCTGTTATTTTATATTGCATTATTTTGTAAGCTATTATCATCTTATCTGTTATTTTATATCGCATTATTTTGTAATGTTATGATGGAAGCAGTAGTGTATCTGTTAACTACAAGTATGTTCTGACGCCTTTTGAAATTCATTGAAGATTTTAATAGAAGTTGACCATCTACAAGGAGTGTTGACTCCATATCTTCAAATTAAAGGGACAAATAAAGACATAGTTACCTCTGCTGGTTCTGCGCTCAGCTTGGATGGTTCATACACAACAAAGGTTTGGTTAGGAGTCCTGAAATCAATCAGTGAGAAGCATAGTTATATATATACTCCCTCTGTTCCAAATTGTAGTTCACTTTAGCTTTTTTAGATACATTGTTTTTGCTATGCACCTAGTTATACACTATGTCTAGATACATAGTAAAAGCAATGTATCTAGAAAAGCTAAAGTGAACTACAATTTGGAACGGAGGAAGTAGCTTATTTATTTTCAGTTTCATGGTTCCTTGATGCTATGCAGAGCTATCTTCAAATTATTTTGGAGAGCTTACCAGCTGATGGTAATGTATCTATTGGTATTCACAATCAACAAGCTGCAAGGCTGCAGGAACTGGTTGAGTTCATCCAGTCACAGGTATGTTGCTGTAGATTTCTACATGTGCAAACTATTTGTACACCATACTAGAAAGCTACCTTGATAAGCTATTTGCGAGGGCAGTAACAATATCAATGCAACGTTTGCAACTGAGAAGACTTGTCTGCATTTAGCTACCATATTGTTAACCATTATTGTTTCAGCTAACATAGCAGGAAGAACATTGGTAAAAAAAACGTTAATTGGAGTCATCCAACTGTTGAGAATTGGGATTACAGTTACTAGCTTTTACTATGTATCTAGACAACATATATCTTGGTGTAAAAAGTTATGTATCTAGACAACTTATTGTATGTATACAAGGGTAAGTGAACTGCTGCATCTGGGCCTCAAAAATGTACAAGGCTACTTAGTTATTCAACAACTGTCTGTCTGCTAAAATTTTATGTTTACTGTTCTTTTCAAGTTATTCTCATATGCTGCAATCATTACTAATGCAGGGAGGGAGCTTCAATTCAGATTCATCTTCACCAATGCGTGAAATTTCCTCTACAGATAGTGTTCTTGATGATATGCAGTCCAGGATAAGGAAGCTTGAGAGATGGAATACGATAAATATGGTAATATTTTAAATTCTAATTCTAATTGCTATTTTTTGTATGTTAAAATTTAGCTGATGTGGATTTGTACATTTGGTACATATTCATGTAACTTTGTTGGTGGAATTCTATATATTATATGTTACAATTCAACATTATGCAAAATCATTGTTCAACTGTTGACCCACTTAGTTTCATATGCAGGTTTTGTGGACCATATTGTTGTCTGCTCTTGTTGGATATTCGCTATACCAGAAAAAACGTCACTAGGTGATTAGTTGACCCTCGTGTGAAGAATGACTAATTTTGCTTTGAGCAGTGATCCAAAGGTTTGAAAAAGGACACTAGGTTCGCAATTACTCTTTCGGGAAGTCACATAATGGACACTCATTCTACATATGTTCATTTTTTTTTCTAAGAAATGCTGTGGTGATGTTTCACTGCTGATGATGATACAGGTTCGCTGGCAGTTTTACTAATAGGATAGGACTATACCTCATTTATGGTGTTTGCAGAACCGACTTGCACGCCACTGGCAGGAAGTTGTAAATGCCCGGAAAAAAAATGAAAAACAGCATGTAGATACAATATCTAAGACGTGAGAGATGGCCAGTGGTCACGCCGTCCCAAATAACTGTCTTATTTGTTTGATCACTCCATGTCTGTAAGATAACAGGGGGAAGGTACAATAATCTCATGCTGAATGTGCTATTCGTGTGCCCAGTGCCCTCTTTGGTTTTCGTGCATTGTTTAGGATTTTATGCTTGGAATCTGAATATTTTCTTGCAGCATGGACCTACGGAAGGCTTCTAGATTTTTGTATCATTCGTGTTTTTCTGGACATAGTACAACAGCTATTGAATCGGGTTCTTACGTCCTGGACTCCTGGCGCAATGATCAAGGGGGTGCCAATTCCGGGCACCTGGGACGCGTGGGGGCGCATGGGATGAGGAGAAACCGCATGGGACGAGGAGAAACCTTCATCCTGACCCCGGCTCTGATTTTTGCGTGTCTCGATCTGGTGTCTGCATGCAGTGTGCTTTTTGAGAGGCGCGCTATGGAGGAGGGAGATGATGGTGGTTTAGGTCACTCCCAATGGAGCATTAATAGTAGTTTCTATCTCTATTAAATAGCTTGTTAACTAAGCAAAATGATAGGAATGGTTTCTTTATGGAGAAACAATGTCTACTCTTGATCCAATGCACAAGAAACCATGAATTTGCTATTGGAGAGAAACCACTAGTTTTTATTGGGTTAATGCAACTTTCCCCATTGGTGGAATTAGGAGAGAGAAAGAGAAAACAATTTTTACTTAAGACACTACCACTGTAAAGAATGGTTTCTATAGATGATTTCTTTTGCTATGGAAAACGTGCTAGTTTCTTCTATTGGGACTGCCTTTATAAAGAGCGGATGGGAAGGAGATGGGGATATGGGGTTAATTGTCTAATTAATTGACGTGTTTGTGCTGTTGATCCACATCCACTAATTGTAACGCCTGCGACTAATCGCCGTCACATGCGCAGTGCGTGTCACTGGACACTATTGGCTCTGTTTGGTAGGGATTATAAAGCAGCTTCACAAAGCACCTGCCAAACAGAGGTAGAGCAAACAGCTTACTCTCACAGGTTGGAGAGATTGGTGAAGCTGAAATTTCTAGCTAGCTTCGTCAAACTGTTTTTCTACAGATTATTAACAAAAGCTGCTTGAGTGGTGAAGTTGAGCCATACCAAACAGGCTCATAGACTGGGCGGCTAGGTAGCTTCCATGGCCACCTGTGGGTGCGGCGTGCTTCAACAAGCCCCGCCGCGCGCCACCACGTCCAGGAAGCCTCTAGGAGCACCACCACCTCCTCATCGTCCACCACGTCGACAGCTTCGCCCACAGGAATGGGGAGCCGCAGCGCGCTAGCCCCATCGCAAACTCCCGTGCCTGCGCCGCGGTCATGACGTGATGCTGCCGAAAAGTTAACGTATGCTCCCATCCAGCCGCGACAGACATTGCTGGTCCTCCTGCCAGATGCTGTTGTCGATGGAGCCACAAGACCACCCACGTCCAAGATGTGCCAACGGCGCTCTCCATATGCTGGACGGAGGCACACACCATGACATCGTCGGGGTCAGTGGTGCGACAAAACGCTGGCATGTCCCTCAACCACATTGTCACAAACCAAATTGATTTTGTCGTGACACGTGGTCTGGTGCGCCCGATTAGGGCGGCGCACCCGGCGCTTAGGGCGGCGGCGGCGGCTGAAAGGTCCTAATGGCTAGAGGGGGGTGAATATCTATTAAAAAATCTTGCAACAACACTAAGCAATCCGATTAGTAAATAAGACGGCGTAGCAATTTAGCAATGCTTCAAGCTAGCTATGCAAGCCTCCTAGCAATTCTATAATCTCTAATCACACTTAAGGGCTAGGTTGCTAAGTTACTCCTAGGTGAACAATATATGCCAACTAATTCTACCACTAGGAGCTAACAAGGCTAAGCAAACTAAACACACTACAAGCTACACAAGATAACTAGAGAAGGTAAAGCAAGTGAGCTCGAATACAATACCACCATTGTCGAGTAGAGGTTGTGGCCAATCACCGTGTACAAGAAATCTCCAACGAGCAAGAACAAGTGACACGATGATTTTTCACCGAGGTTCACGTGCTTGCCGGCACGCTAGTCCCCGTTGTGGCGACACACTCACTTGACGGTTGCTAAGCTTAATGGCCGGTGCCAAATCCCCGGTGGGAGCTCAAGCACACCGGTCACAAGAGAGGGTCAAACAAGCCACGAGCAATCAACTAGTGCTCCTTTTTCGCGAATCTCCCGGGGTAAGGAACGACCCCTCACAAACCACCGGTGTGGCCTCAAACAAGCTCCAATCGAGCTCAACACCGCCTCTTGCTCCTAGCCGCTAGGGAACCAAGCAAATTCCCAAGAGAAACGAAATCCCGCGGCTTCTCCAAGGATGAAGTGCCTCTAGAATGCAATCAACAATGCAAT